>JACXIV010000049.1:850016-987304 GCA_014737475.1 Bombus confusus
AATCGCGCAACTGCATGTACTTTTTTTACACTTATTAGTCGTAGCGTTGATCGTGATATTTTATTATATAGTATCGATATGACATGGCATTGCTCTTACAACATCGATCCGTACATATTACACAGGGCAATGACGTTTAGACGCGAAAGAATTACTTGCGAAGTAAAAGAATCGCCGAATTAAGCGTTCCCAGCTGTTCTCAAACTGCGAACCGATCGAGTCGTTAAAAGCGAGTCAAACTGGAAATTTCGTTAACGTCTCACATCTTTTTCTAGCAAGCGAGTACGAATGGTTGCTGGATCGTGGCACAAAATCCGTCATAACCTTTAAATGCCAACGATAAACGCGAAGAAAAACGATTAGAAGAAACGATTAGGAAAGAAGACCAGAAGAAAAGAATGGATTCGTTGCACGATTCCTCTCGACGCCCGTTTGGTCAGCAGCAAACAATTCTCGGAATGAGCGCGTCCAATATTCGATCCCATCGAACGTAAGAAAGTTACGTTACCTTTGTGGAAAAGCCTCTGTCGCATATGCTGCATTTGAAAGGTCGTTCCTTCGTGTGGCTCCGGTAATGGATCTCCAGCGCGGAGTTGCACGCAAATGTCTTGTAGCAGATATTACACGTGGTGTTTCCACGCACTGTAACAGACCGTACTTCTTTACAATTGCTTCCCGACACTTTCACACGCTTCTACCGACCGTGAAAGCAATTTGTAACCGCGATTCGACTCTCGTAAACTATCCGTCACGAACGCGAAAGACAGACAGACAGAGAGACAGAGAGAGAGACAGAGAGAAAGAGAGAGAGAGAGAGAGAGAGAGATAGAGAGAGGGAGAGAGAGAGAGATAGATAGAGAAAGGGAGAGAGAGAGAGAGAGAGAGCGACAGAGCGAGAGAGAGAGAGAGAGAGAGAACAGGCTCTAATCTAATCGTCAAACGCGCGAGCGGACGCCGGTCGAGAACGGCCGCTGGCGAACGCGAGCCTCCGGAACTCAAAGCCGATCGTTATCCGCGTGCCGTAGCTGCCCCGAGAACGACGTTAGACTCGCTTGGTTTTCTTCGACGGAAGGAGTGAAATGAATCGTACAGGCAACAATCCGTTTTTTCCAAAAAAATTTATTTCTTTACTCATCAAATGTCCATAGTTTCGATCGTTCCTTACGCAAAACAGGAATACAACAACTGATATTTGTGCACGCAAATTCTGTATCTAGTCTATCCGTACTTTTCCTTCTTCTTTTCTTTTTTTCCTTTCTATGTCGAAGAGTGTGATTCAAATTGAGAGAGAGAGAGAGAGAGAGAGAGAGAGAGAGAGAGAGAGAGAGAGAGAGAGAGAGAGAGAGAGAGAGAGAGAGAGAGAGAGAGAGAGAGAGAGAGAGAGAGAGAGAGAGAGAGAGAGAGAGAGAGACAAAGAGAGACAAAGAGTGAGAGAGAGAGAGAGAGAGAGAGAGAGAGATGACAGGTGTTCAAAGAGATAATAAAAAGAGTGTCAAGCGGGAGGGTAGGAGTGCTAGGTCCGGCTACACCACAAGTAGGAAACGTCGATATACAGCTTGGACAAAGGTGGACGAATCAGTCAGACTGGCGGTGAGGATCGGTGAATCGTGTCAGATCGATCGGGAGGTGTAGCAGGAACTGCAGCTCGCCCTGATGCTAGCAGCGCCTACCTGCTGGCCCTCCGACAGCCAGGCCGAGCGGGTTGTAGGTGGACGTAGCAGCCAACACGGCTGACGTGGTCAGGGAAGCCAAGGGCCCGGCGGCGCCGCTTCCAGGAGTCACGGCGTTTATCGAGCTGACGCTGTTTATGCTCGACGAACCGATGCTGCTGGTAGACGGCGACGATGAGACCGCTTGCAGCAGGCCTGCGAACATGCCGAACGGGTGCGGATGGTGGGTGGCGGTTTGCGGAGGTGGCGTTGGCACTGACGCCACCGAGGCCGGAGTGGACGATGCCCGAGGCGTCAAATCTAACGGCGCGCCAGGATTCGGCGGACTGTTGCTCTTCTCGCTGCCGTTGTAACGGTGAAACGGCGGCGACCTGGCGGCGTTTCCTATCGTCGACGCGGCCGTCGTCGTGATCGTTCGCACCTGGTTCTCGAGAGCGGCCAGCGAGGTCGAGAAGCTGGGCAAAGACACGTCCTTGTGGTCGTTCTCCTCGCTTTCGCGATCCTGCTCGTCCTCTACGTCGCAACGACTCGCGTCGCGATTGCACCTCTCGTCGTCCTCTCTGCGATCGTCCTCCTCGTCCTCCTGATCGTCCGCTTCCTCGCTGTGCTCCTCGGCGTACCTTTGCTGCTGCTGTTGCTGCTGCTGCTGCTGCTGCTGCTGCTGCTGCTGCTGCTGCTGCTGATGCTGTTGTTGCTGATGATGCTGTTGTTGAGGCTCGTCCTTCGCGTCGATGTCGTTCTCCTGAGCCTGCCTCTCCAGCTGTTGCCGAGTTGGGGGAAAGCTTAACGGGAATCCAGGTCCCGCGGGGTGAATCGGTGGAAAGCCTTGCGGAAGGAACGACGCCAACGGATGGTGCGGATAACCCGGCGGGAATTCGTTCACCTCGCCGGCTTGAATCTGCTCCGGACTGAGCTCCGTCGGCTCGCCGGTGTGCAATCGTATGTGCTGCTGTAGCACCAACGCGTTGGTAAACTTCTTGTGACAGACCGGGCACTGGTGCAACATTCTGAGCGGCGGTTTCGCCCTGTGCACGCCCATGTGAGTCTTTAAGTTACCCTTGGTGGTGAACGCCCGACCGCAGATCTTGCACTTGAACGGACGCTCGCCCGTGTGAGTCCTGTAATGCATCTGCAGCGCGCTCTTGCAGGACAGCACGCGGTGGCAGATAACGCACTGGTTAGGATCGGTCAGCTTGTGCTCGATGTTGTCGACCAACTGCTGCAACTTGGACGTTTCCGAGGTCTTGGTTATCTCGATCAAACTTTCCCAGGAGTTGTCGTTGCTGCCCGGCCGTGGCAACAGACTGGAATAGATAGCCGGATCCTTGGCCGGATCGATCATCTCGTTGGTAGAGACGGCGGCGGACGTATTTACGGCTGGTGGTGCGGCGTGATGGGGTATTTGATGGTGCGCCGGTGGCCCTGGGAACAGAATTCCCGCGAACGATGTTTGAAGGCTTCCACTGCTCGCGCTACTACTCGCAGGGGAGGCACCGGGGTACGCGACAACGTGTTGCGGCAAACGATTGATGGTTCCACGACCGGACAAATTCTCCGGCTGTTCTTCGATCTCCTCGTCGACTTCCATGTCGCCGTCTCCCTCCAGTCGACCGCTCATCTTACTGTCCATGCTACAGTCTTCGTAAGTCTGCGGCTGAGAGGGTGGATTGACGGAGGATTGGGGTGAATTTAAATACCGTCTGGTCGCCTCCTCGAAATCCTCGCTCTCCTCCTCCGTAGGCTCCTCGGCCTCCTCCGGCTCTTTCTTCGGCGTTATCCTCTCGGTGGGTTCCTGGCTCATAGATCGTTGCTGTCGCTGGTATTGTTCCTGCATGGGCGAACGCTGCTCCAGCTTCATCTCGTCCCTCTGCTCGAGCTGCTGCTTTTGTTGTTGTTGTTGTTGTTGTTGTTGATGTTGATGTTGATGTTGATGTTGTTGTTGTTGTTGTTGTTGTTGTTGTTGTAGTTGTTGTTGGTTGTGGTGGTGATGGTGGTGATGGTGATTGTCGTGAAAGGAATGACGAGAATTGGACACAACCGCGGGGGAATGTGGGGACGTGGTCGGGGCAGTGGTAACCGGCTTGCTCAGGTTCTCCGGCACGTCCTGATCGTCCCGATGAGCGACAACCGGCGATCTGTACAACGGTGGCATACCGGGAAGGGCTAAACTGAGCGGCAAGGGCGGCTGAGGAGGTAAAAAGCCGTGCGCTGCCGCCGGGTGAAAAGAGGGATGGTGAGAAGGTGGTGGCGGCGGCGGGGACGGCATCGGTCTCTGACCGGAGGCGATCTGTTGTAGCAAGGGTGGGTGGTACTTGTCCAGGTGTTCCGGGACGGGATTCGGGTTCATCTTAACATGTGGAAACTTGGCCGTGTGCCTCTGGAAGTGGACCTTCAGGTTCCCTTTCGTGGTGAAGCGGCTGCCGCAGACGTTGCATTTAAAGGGTCGCTCACCTGTGTGCGATCGTATGTGGATCTGAAGCGCCGAGTCGCTGCCGAACACCTTGCCGCAATACCGGCAACGATGCTTGAAGAATGGCTCCCCACGACCGCTACCGGACTTTGAATCGTACGGCGAGAGACGGGAGCCTTTTCCACCTCTGAACGCCAGCTCGTCGGCCAGGTTATTCGCCAGAAGTCCCTGGCTCGCGTTGTCCAGCACCTCCTGCGCTCTCTTCTGCAGCATCTCCAGCGTGTTCGGCTCGTGCAACGGCGGCGGATCGGTGTTGGTTATGATGGACGAAGCTAGGGAAGAACTGATCGAACAGAGAGGCGGTATCTGATGAGACATGGGCATCTGGCTACTGGTGCTGGTAGTCGAGGTCGTGCCGGTCGCGTTCGACGAGGCCAACGGGATGTTCAACGGGGACGCGCTGCTGGTCGGCGTGGGTCTTTCCTGAGCCAGGTTCGGCGTCATGGGAGCCGGCGAGGTTTGCCGATGACTCGGCGGACGCGACGACGGTGGCGACGTTAGGCTCGACAAAGGTTTAGGCTGGATGATCGGCGACGCAGATATCTCCTTGCTATCCGACGGCTCACCCGGGCCCTGCTGTTGCACCGACTGATTGTGCGTGATCGACAGTTGCTGCTGCAGTTGACTGATCAGCTGCAGTTGGAACACTTGCTGATGTTGCAAGGTGTACAGGGTGCTTTGAAGCAACGCCAAGTCCTGCAGAGCGGCCTCGCTGTCCGCGCCCCCGGCCAGCGCCGTCGCCGCGAACTGAGCCACCGCCACTTTCGTGTTCTGCAGAGCCTCCAGGGTGACGTGACTAGTACCGGCGGGCGGGAACAGGCTGCCAGCGGCGCCACCTTCTACGAAATTGTTGTTGTTCTCCGCATCCTGCCTGTGATGCATCTGCTTGCGCGACCCTTCCTCGTCGTCCTCTTGCTCGTCCTGCTCGTCCACCCCTTCCTCTTCGTCCTCCTCCAAACCGTCTTCCTGATCCTTGTCGTCTTCCTCGCCCTGATGCGACCTGGATGCCGTGAGGTCCACCGCTTCGTCTCCGCCGACTCCTCCGCCGCCACTTTCCTCGCCATCCGACGTAAACTCATTTTCTTCTCCTGCAATACAGACGTGATACCGCGATTAGCTGCTTTGGCCATCGGAAATTGGTCGCGTCGTTTCTTTTAAATATCCTACGAGTATCCTATATTATTTCGTTGCAACTGTCGAACGAAAATTTGTTCTTCGCCGACGAAGCGCCACGTACGTTCATAAGGAAATTCGATCGAAAGTTGTTACTGCAACTGCGCGTACAAACTCGTATCTTGTTAAATTATTCAATTTTTTCCTATCTACGACGACGACGACGACGACGACGACGACGACGACGACGACGACGACGACGACGACGACGACGACGACGACGACGACGACGACGACGACGACGACGACGACGACGACGACGACGACGACGACGACGACGACGACGACGACGACGACGACGACGACGACGACGACGACGAAGAGACGTAGAAGCCAGATCGAGCTACTTTCCGTGGTAGCGAGGACGACATCATCGCGAAGAAATCGTGCCAAAGTATCATCTGTATTCAACGTTCAAATCGTTTGTGCGTATCGCGCTAATGACGAAAAAAAATACATACATATATATATATATATATAGAAAAAGCATCGGTCGTTCGAGATATCGTATGTCGTATGAATTTCAAATAGACAGTTGAGCGCGTTACCGATGCAGCAAGAAGCATTCGACGAACGAACTTTACATACGTATTAAGTAAGACGAGCAGGGGTATGTGGTACGCGTGGAAACGCTGCACGATGGATCTTCCTTATTCCGAGTCTAATCGTCGATCCGGAAGGTTCAAAAATGTACTTGCTTCTCGCGAGACGAGCTTGGTTGGTCGTACACAATTTTCGCAACGGATGAGAAACGAGAATATCCGCGACAAGTTTCCTCGCTAAACACGCGAATGTCCAAGACCTGGATTTTCATGCTCGACAATTGGAACGGATTGGTAAGAAGGTGTTGGACCGAGCAAAACGTTTTATCGTTCGTACGTGACGAGTATGACGAATAGGTCGTCGATCGATCGCGCTGAATCGATTACAAATCTCGATCGACGACGCCACTTTGTTCGTAAAATCAAGTATCGTAAATTTCCGATACTTTGTACTCTTTCGAGAAGCAAACGTTGGTTCGCGCTATGAAAGAAACATCGCTACGTACGATACAGAAAAATAGAGTTTGTTCTGCAAAAAAAAAAAAAAAAAAAAAAAAAAAAATAAAAAGAAAGAAAGAAAGAATTTTCTAGATAGCCTACGGCGATAGTTTGAACATTTTACAAGCGTTTTACGTACTTTAGGTTCGTCGAACTTGCAGCTTGCAACATAGAAACGTTCGTACCAAGTTCGAATCGTTGGATGGATCCAAGGATTTCGCAATACCGAGAATACGTACGTTTCGATTCGATAAGAAGAGAGAATAGGAAAGTAACGAACGTCACCAGCTGGAACCAGTTTAACGGTCGAAGATGAAAGCTCATAAGGTTTCGCTTCACGACTAAAGCAAACGCTCGCCAAGGCTGGAACGGGCCGAACGCTTGGCAAGTCGGCGCGTCATATTTAAAATGTACGGTGTCGCGGTGAAACCGAGGCAGAATGATTAATCGGATTCGTTCCGATTTTATTTACCACCCAGGCTTACCGACATCGATCTCGTCAGCAAATGGGATAGATGGCGTTCGTACGATCGGCGCGCACGATTTTCCGATCTTGAAAACGGGAACGCGAAAAGTATAACGAATCGCTGCGTAGCGGTAAAAAAAAGAAAAGAAAAAAAAAATAGCGGCAGAGGCGGCCGTGACCAAAAAAACTCAGTGGAGAGGATCATGCACGTTCGCGTCAATGATAAGAAACGACGGTGCCGGCGATTAGTATTCCGGAGCGCGGCGCGCGAACCCCACACCGTTGGAAACTTTTAATACGCGCACCGGGGCCAATGAAAAATGGAAATCGCTCGATTACTATTCCCGGCGGACCAGTCGGACCCGTTCGAATCGCACCAGTTACAACGTTTCACTCGCCACCCGATGTAGCCATCCACTAGAAAACTCTGAAACCTCCGACTCGAAGAACTTTCCGTCACTCGTAGTACGAAGAGACGAACTTTTCTCGAACGGGGAAACCGTAGAATGAAACGTGGAACGTGATCTTCTGTGTGACGGAAAAGAGACGGAGAAGGAGGAAGACGGAGAGGAGAGTGGGGGAGTCGGGAAGGGACCGGAGGGACCGGAGGGATCGGAGAGGCCAGTGGGGCCAGTGGGGCCAGTGGGGCCAGTGGGGCCAGTGGGGTCAGAGGGACCAGAGGGGCCAGCGGGGCCAGAGGGGCGAATTTGCGGGAAGTCGTCGGCGCGGCGTGGAGATGCGTTCAAGGTCAGCGGTTGCGTACCGGAAAATCGTGCGCACGAAAGCCTGGAGGGTCCGCAGGTGCCCTGCTTGATCCCGCGGCATTCGAGGCGGCGCGTGATGCTCCATCTCATGAGCTGCATGTTTCCACGGGTTCGCGGAGGAGGAAGCTCGTGCGTGGCGCCGACTCGCGGAGGCGCGTGAAAGTTGCGCTGCGTTTCGGCCGGATGTCCGCGTGTCGAACGATGTCATCCGGCAAGGACGAGAGAGAACCGACTGATCGCTCGGTAAAGAGCCGGCCTGGGCGTAGGTACCGTCGCGTCGCGCAACGTCACGCGTCACCCTTTCCCCCACCCTGCCCTCCCGCGCTCGCCCCCACTAGCTGGCGCTCCCTCCACCGCGCGCAAGCCTGTATACATGCACACGGTTATGACAAGGAAGGCGGCGCGGTTCATAAATCAGGGGGTAAGAGGCGGGGCCTGGCCGAACCACTCAGCGCCCGGTTATTAATTATCATACAGAGGGAACCCCTTCTTCGCCGGTTCCACCTACGCCGCACCGACTTCCGGATCTACGGCTTCGTTGCGTGCGAACCGGCCACTCGAGCGATACGCTGCACGCGTCCCGCTTTCCATTTTGCTCGCCGCGAGCCGAGTCGCACGGCTGCCTCGGGGGGGCGGGCGGCAGCCTAGTGTGCCGAGTCGGTGCCACTCGTCGAATAGACTCCCTTTGGTCCTCTGGAATGCGTCTAGAGTCTAGACGTCTCTCCTTTCTTCTTTTCTTCCTCTCATTTCTTTCTCTCTTCTTTCTCTCTCCTTTCTCTCTCCCTTCTCTCTCCCTTCTCTCTCCCTCCTCCTTTATTTCTCCTTTCTTCCACAGGCAGTTCTCCGTTCGAGCACGGGACCAAAGATTCAAGAATCTGGCGGTGAAAAAGCAGCCACGTATACTTTGCTCGGAGAGATGCTTCCGAGACGGAGGTGCTTAAAATAACGGGAAGACAGATTGCTACTTATCGACGCCTTCTTCGTGGCTCTGACCTTTCTCCATCGCTTCGTTATCTTCCTGTTAGTCTCCAGATTCTCGGAATCGTCGATAGACACGGCGTTTTATAAATTATTCCAGTCTCTTTTTTGTTTTCTATCGGAAACTGCGTAGCACGGCTTGCTAGCCGACATACACGCAATATCGACTTTTCATTCTCAGCGTCGACGAATCGGCTCAAATATTCTCATCTTCGATCGTCCTCGAAGCGGCGACATTAGCAAAAGGTAACTGTACCATTGTTGTTGCTTTCCCTCGAAACCAGCACGACGTTCTTCGAAAAAGTTGTTCGATAAATTTATCTCGACGCTTGCCAATAGCGTTGAAGGGACAATGTTGCTGGAATTTAAAGGAAACCGACTTCTTACCGTTGGATACCGTTTTACTCGAGAAACGGAAAGCTCGTTTTATCGTCTGTCCCTTCGGAGCGTTAAAAAACAATTTTACAAACGTATTTAGTTTAGCGTAATTTCATAATTAGCGACGAACGACGATCGACGACCGGACGAGCGTCTGAATTTCCTATGAATTTTAATCGACTGGTAACAGGCCTCACCGGCGACAAACGAAAGCAGACTGGCTAAAGCGTAACTTTTCGAACAAAGAAACAGCTGGGCGCGTGGAACGCAGCGACTCGGTAGTACCTTACCGGATTATCTATACTGGCCATAAAATAGCTTTAATTCGATTACTCGTTAACGGGCGCGAACACCGGGTATTTCGTACGGCTTCGCGAACAGCTTTCGACCTTTCGAAGACTGTCTATTAGCTCGCTTTACCGTTCAAACGTTATACGCTTGATCGTCTTGAGAAGAGTTTTGCTTCCACTGCTTTCGATTCATCCTCTTTCAAATGCCTAAAATTAACCTCGATCGTATACGATACGTTCGATCACCGATTATTATCGAAAAATGACGAGACATCGTATCGCAAGAATATACGCAAGGAATCTAGCGAGATTTGTAAATTCAAGAAACGTTTGCGAAATTGCTATTTACAAATTACGCGTGCTACGTAGTACGTTGTCACGTTGCGCGTTACCAATTTCTCAAGTAAAAGACTCCCTGGTGCAAATTCCCCGTGACTACGACGTCCTTTGTTTCCATTTGATATGCAGAGAAATCGGCAACTGTCGGTAAAATCAATTTCCATCGTCATCGTGCTCGAAGTAGCGAAAATCGTCGGAGAGACTGTGAATCAGCTCGATCAAACGCCATTGGTAAAGATAATCGCAGGGATAAATCGAAAAGAACACGGGAAACGTATGGCGACGAGGAGAGCGCAGGTGGTTGCAACAGGGGTTCGAACGCGATTCTTTACTTGGACGAGCAACTTTCTGCAGGTCAAAAGTTCGTGCAGGCCTTTGGCGAGTGGTTGCGCAACCTCCTTTCCAACTGTCTCGGCCCGTGCCGAAAGCGACCGAGCGACTTTTGTCGAACGAACAACCTTGGGCCTCGGGCGGATGATTTACGCTCGGCAGTAAATCATAAACCGGAGGAAAGCTGCGCTCCAGCGGAGGCTAACGAGCCCCCGGGCTCCGCGACAATGCGAAAATGGGTCGGAAGTCATAATTCACGTCGGAGGAGTAGCAGTAGCAGCAGCAGCAGCAGCAGCAGCAGCAGCAGCAACAACAGCAGCAACGGTAGCCATAGTAGCTATTCTGTCTTCTTTAACCGAAGAGTGTAAACATTTTGCTTGGTACAAACTACGAATTTGCCTGGAGGAACAGGCTGATAGACGATTCCTCTCCGACAGTTTCACGGGCTACAGCGGATAGCTAACGCCTTGTAGCCTGCAAGACACTTCCTGTCCGGGGGAATCTTCGATCTCCCCGCTGACGAGGTTCCTTGAAATTTACGGCCACTGCTACACGGCTTGCTGCACAGACTAATTTTCCGTCTGTTGTGGTTAATTTCGCGGATGCATCGAACGATGCGCGTTACGTCCTACGAGATGGGCATCGATCGACATGGATCCTATAGAGGTGGATTCGTTCACGATCGAAGGCGATCGGTTCGAGATCGGTTCGAGATCGGTTCGAGATCGGTTCCAGCTGCGACTACGTTCCTAGATCGGGTACAGAAACGCGGATGTAGGATAGAAGCAGCAAGAAGGCAAAGGAGAAGCGGCTTTTCCAGGAAGCAAAGGGGTTGGTGCATCCTGTGGAGTACAAGGTCGCGGGACAAAGGAGGCCGATCGATAAAAGCAGCGAGCGAAGAATCGTTGCGGGGGTCGTTGCTCGCGCTGTCTCTCTCTCTCTCTCTCTCTCTCTCTCTCTCTCTCTCTCTCTCCCTCTCCCTCTCCCTCCCTCCCTCTCTCTCTCCCTGTGGAGTGTAGAGTCACGGCGCATCGGTGCCGAATACGAAAGGGATTCGTACTCGTAGTGACGGGGTCGAGTCTCGTTTAAATAAGTTAGCAGCGCGGTTCGGCGCGGCGCCGCGGCACGGCGGTGTGACGGCGTGGCGACGACGAGAGGCGGCGGAGGCGGCGGAAGACAAGAGGGAGGCAGGCAAGAGATAGAGGAGGAATGAGAAATGAACGGGGAAAGAGAGACGCCGAGGGAAATTGCACGTGGCGGGCCGCGATTGGCTCGCACCTGTCTCCTCGGACCGCCCTCCTTTACCCGGGATCGCATGCCTGCGTACCTAATACGCTTTCTTACTCGTTGCATACGCGGCTGCTTGCACCGCGTGCATGTGAATACACACTTTCTCACCGGGGCCAAGGTATTCGTGCCGTGTAATGAACCACCACCGCCCGGCTTGCCTCCTCCGCCTCCCACTTCGCCGCTCCGCCGCTCCGACGCTCCACCGCTCCGCCGCTCCGCCGCTCCGCCGCTCCGCCGCTCCGCCGCGCCGAGCCGAGCCGAGCCGATCCGTCGCAGTCGCAGTCGCAGTCGCCGTCCCCGGGAGTGGGGTACCGGAACAAAGTGGAGGGGTATGGGAAGGTTCTCCTCGGCGAGGAAAGGACAGACGATAGTACATATTATACTTTTGTGCGGGCCGCGCCGGGGACGGTGGGGGCGGCAGCCAGGCATAGCCGCGGTTGCACACGGTTAATCTATCTCCGGGTAGACACTAAAGCGCAAGATGGAAGTCTCCTTCCATTACGATTGCCATATTTGCAACTCCGAGCCCCCCGTCCGACACCCCGCTCGCGATCTTCGCGACCGGGTTCCCTTTGTTCGCGAGTGACTGCTGTCGGCTCGATGAGTTACGGCCGGATCGTTTTTCTTCTTCGCTGGGGGCTCGATCTTCGGAATGGGATACGTTGCCACAAGGGAGAAGGGGTATTTTACCGCGACCACCGAGTGCCGATTCCTTCGATTCCTTCGATTCCTTCGACTGTTAAATGGCAATCGTCTGCTCGTGCAATGGTAGCTCCATATCGCTACGTGTTTTTCAAGCCACCCAGCGTATGGCGTATAGCGTATAGCTATACGTATAGTTGGTTTGCAAGGTACAATAACAAAAACGGGCGTAGTCATTTTATCTCACTAGTCATTTTTCATCTTTTAATCGGCAAATTATGCTTTTCAAAACTCGAGCGCTCAATTCAACGCTCGAAGTAGCTCCGAAGTTTCACAAAGGCACAGCAGTTAGTAGTCATTTGACGGGTTGCACAGAATTTCGTACAGCCAATAGAAAAATCTGAAGAAACGTGCCCACTGCCGGCCTCGTAGCTCTTTAAAAGACCTAGCCCATTCGCGGAACTCTTGGATTATCGTAAATCATGTAACACGTGGCTCCCAAGAACGGCATGACAGAAAGCAACGGCACTTGCGAACGCAGCCCAGGAGGAAGTCCAACGTCTCGTAGCTGTTGTATAATATTTATCGTTTAAGAAACGGAACCGCTGACGAGTCGCCAGTTCACTGTAAAATCAAGCGAGCGATGTTCTTATAAGTTGAAAAACACGGTCAACGCCTAAAGATATCCTGCTTTTATATTTATATATATGTTATCTGTATATATATATTATATATATATACATATATATATATATATATATATATATATATATATATATATATATATATAAAACATGTGTGTATACACGTATATAGGTAGCCAAGTGTTGGGAATTACGAAAGACGAAGATAGGTTTATCCCCGATCCAAGACAGCGATTCTCAGCGAACTTTCCGTTTGCCAACAAGCCGATCTACCACCGGCAGGACAAACTTGCGATAAACTGTACACGCGTATCTTCTCGCGAAACTTTTCGCAGGTCAACGCTCTTGTTCTCCGGCTGCCTGCTCGTATCAAAACCACGAGATTGCCAGTTCTCTCGGTTAGACACGTTCTCGTCCCTCCTCGTCTCAAATCTCCGACGTTTTCATCTCCGTGCGAGTCTGTAGCAGGAGTTATTGCGATCCGCGTGTTTGTTAGGCGATCAGTAACGCGTTAACCGTGTCGAGGCTTTGTTATCTTCGAACGAAGGCAGCGCAGAAAGAAAAACACCGTCTGCCCAGCATGAAGTAATAAAGAACCTCGCGAGCCGGCGCAGCGCGACGACCTGGCGAAACAGCGAAGGAGGCAGGGAGGGGGAGGGGGAGGGGGGCAAGAAGGTGAAAGAGGAAGGTGAAGGAGGTGGAGGTGGCCGCGAAAAAGAGGGATCGGGAGGGAGAGCGAAGATCGTTCGGCGACCTGTTAAGTAACCAGCAGATTTACAGGGCTCTATCTTATCGACCAGCCGCGTACACCGTGCCTCGGTCTGTACGCTTATTTATTCGTTTGCAAATGAATAAAGAAGGCCGATCGATGCTCGCGGACCGGAGCTCAGAACGCTACAAGTCGCTGCTATGGATTCCAATCTAGAAGTAGAAGTTGGTCGGGCCTTCGAGCAGGGGCGGCCGGGGGAGGGGGGGGGGGGGCGAGTCCAGGTCCGGGCATGTCATACGCGAAACCCTTATCTCGTTCGGGCGAAATCATGATCGTTCCTCGCGCCAACTTCCCCGTGGGACAGCCAGCTACACCAATTCACGGCCGCAACACCGAGTGTGAGAGGGTTTTAATGTTACCGCTGCTCGGACCGGGGAATTTATCGTTATTTGTAATCGCGGCCGGTCGAGTTTCTTGGCGGTTCGCCTTTCGGCGGCCCTCCGGGGCGTACACCCTTTGTGTTGCCCGAGCGATCGCAACTCTCTCACTCCCTGTCGAACTGCGATCGCGCGGTCCGTGTGCACGCGGATCCGCGCCAGTCCGTGAGCCGCGTGAAAAATCCATCGATATCGCCGTACACACTGTACAGACTCGCGGTTAACGCGTTTATCTGCCCAGAGGAGGAATCAATTTCGATCTAATCCCGACCAACGGTACTTTGCTCGTCGTGCACTTACACCGCGTCTAAGAGACTGGCGTATTATACCTGTGTACTTCGAGAGCGAACCACCAACACTCCTTCGGAATCGAACGATCGATTCTTTTTCGCGTTTCTTTGATTTTCGCTACTCTCGGACGTGACCCCCCCCCCCCCCGCCCCCCAGACACCAGCCGATAGATAGTTGTTTCTGCATCTATATTATCACCTACGTCTGGCAACGTTTGACGATATTTCGGTCCATCCAACTTGTTCGTTCGAAGCAACCACACATTCTCGTATCTTCGTCTCCTTTCACTCGTACGCAACTTGTTCCTCTACTTTTCCGATATGCCTCCACATCGACGTGGTAGTTTCATTCGAAATACTATTTTCCCTGCTTACGCGTCCGTCGCTATAAATTCGCTACCTACCTTCGGAAACTTCTACCGAAGCGTTATTCCTCGATGCCAGTTCGACGGACTCGAATTTTACAAATCTTATCTTCTTCCAATGCTACGTTTGTATCGAACGACGTCTACGTTTGCTAAATTCACACCGATGGTGAAGCTACGCGAAAAAACTAGAAACTAAATATTATTTATTTCACGTTTATCGAACATGCCTGTGCTAATCTCTATGTAGGTGCATTCGTGTGTCTACATTTTTACACCTTGAAATTTCCCATAAACGCATAAATATCCGCATTCCAGCTACAACGATTAAGCAGAGAAGGAAATTTCAAACGATATCCGCCTGTTAATCTGAAAGTTTCAGGGGCAGCGACATTTCTTACCGGCACCGGTCTAATAAAGTACCTCGCTGTCATCGTATTTGACTTGGAAGCCGGGAACCCTTTGCCGACGGCAACCGCAAACGAAGCCGTAATAATCGTAATAATCATCGTGGCAATAACGAGCGAAAGGCGTGGAGCACGCGAGGGAGCACAGAGAAAGGGGGCGTGCGTGTTAAACTGGTGGCGTGCGTGTTCGCGTTAGGATCAAGACGGGACCCATTTACGACGAATTATTATTTAAATGCTCTCAGGGGCCCGGCCCAACCGTATCCGAATCCTTTTCTGCACACCTGCAACATCATCGCCATTTCTTAAAGGTGATTTCCTTCCGATACGATCGTAACGTTCATTTCGAGAAGTAGTTCAGCAAGTAATCGATAACGTGTCTATACGCGTTTCGGAGATATCGCGAAACTAACGAGGATTTTCGATTTATTTCCCAGAGATTTCGATTTATTTCCGAGAGATTTCGATGGCGAAACGAAACGGGTACGGAATCGAACGGAAATTGAAAATTCCTAATTAATAAGAGTCGTCCGTGAAAGAAATGAAATCGAAGAGACGAGAGCGTTCTCGAAGGACCAAGTCGTGACAACGCTTTAAACGTCCAACCGAGAATGTCGAACAGAGAGTTAAGAAGATTTGCGACGTAGCGATCGGTCACGCAGCTCGCAAACCTATAACCGAACCATTTCGTTAACCTAATCTCGAGACCGATGGTAGTACCTCTGCGAAGGAGTCGGCGCGGCAGGTCCAAGCGAATGGACGAGGACGCACCTGAGTGGATGGATCATTGCGTGGCAACGCACGTGAACATTGTTCTGGATGCGATGCAATTTAAACGGCGGCGTTCGACCAACGGGTCAATCTGCCGTCACTAATGCACTCGTATCTCTAGCTGTAACAGACCGGCCAAAGTTATAGCAGATCTCGGGGATCGCGTATTATTATATCTCCTTTTTCCATCGGCCGGTATTTACCAGGTCTATCGACTCGACGTCTCTCTTTTATGAAAGAAAAACGTTCGTACGCCTTACGTTTTTAAGCAACGAATCGAGCGTTTAATCGAAATCCGCGGAAATTCCAATATGCTCGGAAACCTAACTTTCAAAATTGTCAATCCGTGTGAATTTATCGCCACTTTCTTCTTACGCGGTTTCCTGCAAATCGCAGTATCGTTTCAAACAATTCGATCTCGTTTCTCTACATCGAACACGATTCTTCGCGGATACGTGCTATCGCGCTATTGAACAATATATAATAATACAAGTAAATAAAGATTGCGAGAGTCGCGTATCCATACGAATAATCCTGACGGCCTCGCGCTTCATTCTTACAGCCTCAGACCGGGCTTTGACTACGACTCCTCCGGCTTCGCTAAACGATTTTACAACGATACATGGTAATTAAGCGTCCCCTCCGTCTCTGTCCATCGACCGTTCTGCCAAACGACGCGAGAGGCGAGAAAACGGAGCAGCCGCTGTGCTGTCCTCTTGGAAAACCGGTCTAAACGCTTTCGTTGAAAAATCAGGCCACTCGTTCGAACGAGCGGATCGGCAGGTTATTCGACATTTCGAGAATCGTTCGGATAGTATTAATTGGATGTTCAATGAGCAGCTCATGTAGGTAGGTATACGTGTATACCGAATGGAGCTATATTCTGTTGCGCTTCCGTGCGAGAGTGAAAACGCGCGACGGTGTAACGAGCATTTTTTCTTTTTTCTTCCTTTCGTTTCTTTCAAGCAATAATGATCTACTAGTGCCTGGAAATAAGGAGATGCACAGAGATAATCGTGTCGATTTACGCGTGCTTTAGATTGTCGCTTATGAACTCGAGTGCAAAATTTTAACTATACGCGCGTGTTTGAGATTATCATCTCTGCCGTCGAGGCAGCTATTTCGCTGGTATTTTCGCCGATTCTCTTGCTCTGTTAACGAATCATTACCGATCAACTATCCTCGAACGATTCTTCACTTCGATTTATCGCTCTCTTCTTTCTCTGATACATACGGCATTGAGAAATGTTTGCCTCGCTGCGAATAAATATTTTTCAACGTATATTAGAAGTCCTTTCACGCATAGCTGTCGTTAAAAAATCAAGATATTATCTGCTAATTATACGGATCCTGTCCTGGCACGCTTTCCGGCTTTCGACCATTTTCGATTATGTTATCAACCTAACCCAAACAAACCATCGCTTGGCTTTGGCTTTCGGAATATTCACAAAATTAGTTTCGATATTTTTTACTTCGGTATGGACTACATGTAAGAAGATATAAGCGAGACCGAGATCAGAATGTTGACCTCGACGACAAACGTCGAAATCATCGAGATCGATGAAATAATTCACCGTCTTCCGATCGATCATCGACACGATCGTCTATTATTATCTCTCGCTAGCTTTCATAATTACGATCATTGAAACATGGAGCACGAGGTAAAAGTTACTACGTTAATAGATACATAAAGCTTAAAATACACGAGTATAGTAGGAGTAAATCGGCTCTTGTATCATCAAGTACACGTTTAGAAACGAGTTTCGCGCGTAATGCATAATTAATGCTCGTTTTTTATTTCAAATAACAGTTTTTAGATTCGTTCGATTTGGGTAACTCGCAGTATCTTCGAATCCGTTTCCACTGTGAAAAATCCACGTTACTCGTGAAAAGTCCACGAGCTCGGGTACACTCGGTTAAAGTTAAGATAAATTAACGTTGTAATAGCAAACGAAGTTGACTATTATTATCAATCGTCTACGCTATAGAAACAGAAAACTACGCTTCTGCAAATTACAGCGCGCAGCTGATCTACGCGATTCCAAGTCAGTAGTTTGATAAATAAAGAACGAATTAACGGCAGGTTTGCCGAAGATGTTTCATAGAGGCGCGTGCAATCGCGCCATTAGTAAGATTTACGCTTTGACCAGGCCAAGTTTTATCCGCTCGATTGGCAATGTCCAATGAGGGACGATTAATGCCGCTCGTTTAGCCGGTTCGCGATAATTGCCATTGGCTTTAACTCACCCTTTGAAAACTGAATTACGCGCGTGAACGAAATTCTCGAACGTCATCGAGATCGGCTGTCTCGATGATTCGTAGCCAGCTGCTCGCGAAATCATCTCGATTCGCGAAAATTGGCGCGATTCGCAGTTTTCGCCAGCCCGCTCGACCATTTTCGATCGTGTCGTTCGAAACAATCGTAACACGGTGCAGATTGTTGGCTGATAATTTGGTCTAGGAAAATTAAGAAAGGATATACGTCTCACTACCAGCTGCGCTAACAAATTTACTGTTATCGGTGTAAGTAGGTACTGCTATAGGGACAGAAAGCCATTACTTCACGTGCTACGATATACGATATACGTACATGGCGATTCTAAAATGTCCCACCCACGTTGAGAGAAAAGCGTTGCAAGCAAACGAGCAGAGTGCTATTTTTACGATTGTCGTACGAGAAGCGTTTCCTTTTCAGCCGTTAAATCACCTTCCTTTGTTGCAGCTTTTTCCAAAGCCTTGTTACAATTTTGCAGAAATTGCGCCGTGAAATAATTTATCGGCGATACAGCGTACATCGACAAAATTCCAAGCATTATACAGTTAGTCGCGTGTATCTATGAGAATATAGATATCGTTTTACGTATGACAATTTAGTTAAAGAAGGAGATATAATTCGCTCGATGCTGCGTACCTACGCGAATGCTACAAGCATAAAGCGCAACGAGCAAGTTAAATTTGGATTAGACAAGCTCGCACACGATTAACTCTATGATAGATAACTGTTCGATGAGAATCGTTCGCATTAAGATTTGGCAACACAAGGCGTGTTCGAAACTGCTAAATTCGCTAATAATTCGTCTACGAACGGGTAACAGGAACATCCTTTTCATCGTCGAAGAACGCGTTGGAAAAGTTGACGATCGCCTATTTTTGAATCACCTGGTAGCATACAAGTTGCATTCAGAGCTCTGGCAATCTTTTACGATGGTTGAAGAACGGCAATTAAGCCGTTTCCGCAGGCTAAAATGACGGTTAATGATTCGGCCATTATTTCCGTCAGAGTTGTTCACCTCTGGTTTTTAATTGCCGAAATATTTCATCTTTCGAACAGCATCGCTGTTACTCTAGCGGCATTGCTGTAAAATCTTGTTTATTTAAATGGACGGCATTAAGCTTGGTCGTTACAGACAAAAATAGAGTAAAATATCGCGTCTCTAGCATTATAAATTTTACGCTGTGCTTGTATGCTTTCAAATTATACTCAAATGCAATCGTATCTAATTAAACCGAGCCGAGGTGTTAATTTAATAGTCTAGCTTTATACGTCGTTAAAACCAAGCTGCAAGTTGACTGAAATTCTAACGTTCGTTTATCGCTCTTGCATCTAGTCCCTGTTACTGCAGATACTTCTTTTCCTTTTTTTTCTCTCTCTCTCTCTCCCTCCCCACTCTGTATACACGCTACGCGAGTGCAAATATGTAGGTAAATCGCATTTTCTCGCCTCATCTAGCACGCGAAACCAAAGGAAGATTCTAAAAAAAATAACTACGAACCAGCTGATATTCGAGTCAGTTTATTATGCAAACGGTCGATGCGGTCTAAGAGAAATTCCCGGGCTATCTGTCTCCGTACAACTCGCCCGTGCCCGTGTGCCCGTGTCCGTGCCCCTTGATGACCAACCCTTCCTCCAGGGTGTGATTAATTCTCTGACTGCACGGACTACGCTTGAAAAGCTGTTAGACACGAGAGAATCGCGATGCTTGAAATATTCGATTGAGTCGTTCGCGTTAAATTTTTGATCCCACGGCTGCTGGCTAAAGAGAAAATATATACAGTTTACCGTCGCTTCTAGAATTATTCGACCGTTAGCGGTTAGCGTTGAAAATGTGTATATTGAATGTCGTTCGTTCGAACAATTTCAATCGAAGATCGCGTACCGTTTTATCCTTTACGACAACGCGCTTCATTTGGCAAGTGATCGATCAAAAAATAATCCCGTTTGTCCTTATCCTTAATAATAAGTTTCCACTCGGTTAGCCAAATCTCGTTCGATTATCGCGGCGTACGTATTGTGCGTTTGCTTGCACGTTTTCATTCTCTCTTCGCTCGATGCTTTTGTTCATTTTCGAAGAACGTTATACTTTTCCACCCCAGCGATACTTTCGAACCACGTGGTGGCTTCGATACAATCGTTTCACGGGACAAAATTTTCTTGTCCCTGGGCGCGGGACGTGCTGCCATTGGCTAATGGTACGAGAGCAATAATCGTCGCGAGAAATAGCTAACGCAGAGGAAAAGTAGAAGCCGGTCAGGCTGCGAAAACTGTCGAACAAACGGAACAGCTGCGGGGGTGTTCGCAGCTGACCATCGACAGGATGAGAGAAACAAAAAGTGGGGGGGGGCGACACGAGGCAAACGTTGACCATCCGCCCTGGCGGACCATTGTCCAGGCTCGTGCCCATTAGAACCACGCCAATTCCCATTGATAAAGTCCTCCGGTCCTTTCACCATTATCCTCCATTATTCCTGACTAGCTGCTGGTCTCTACCTGCGGAATATTTTATAATCGGCCGAGAGAAACGACTCTGCCCCTTTTGCGGAGCTAATCAACGCCCACGCAAGCTGCACCTCTGGATCGAACCATTGCATTGTGACGAACTCGCGGCTGCGTCCTACCGATCCTGCGTCCTCCAACCACACACGCCAAAGTATATTTGAATTACAACGGAATTTCAACAGAATCGTCTTGCAAATTGCCCTTCTTACTTAATATTATATTCTCCTATCGTCGAGACAACGTTCTACGAGATTACGTCCACGACCAATGTTAAGCGAACGTTCGTTTCGCTTTACAAATATCAATCGATATCCGACGATCATTGCGTTCTCCATATTTCGTACATCTTTCTTTCTTACGTAAATTCCGTGTATTTTTCCGTTCCGTATATATTTCCCGTGGATCCACAAAAATCCGCCATCTAATAAACAATCAATGTTTTATGATCGATTTACGACGAATTCGTCAAACTCAATTCCGTCCGTTCGCGTTAGATCGATAAAGTATCGTGACATATTACGACAAACTTGCAGCACTCTCCGTTCTTGCATCGATCTCGAAATGGTAGAAGAACGACGATTTTCTAAGGGAAAATTTTTGCGACGCGACGACCGAGTTGCTTTGCTTGCCAGAGCAATGATATATGTACGTAGATGAAAATTTGTCAACGGTTAGGAGACTTCCGTTTGTGACAATGTGCCATTCGTTTGCAACGTGTTTCGAGGTTTGGCCTGAACAATCGCCATTTGCCACTTGTAAATATTTCCGCTCCGAACGAGGAGCAGACAGGCGTTCGACAAAGCTTTAACGTATATTTTTATTTAACGTGTACAACACAATGTACAGGTTTGGTAACCTTCGAGTTTTGTTGCAGCTTCAATTAGATTCGTTAATGCATCCACTCTTGCGGACATGTGTGCTCTGACGAGATGTTCGTGATCTGACGCCATCGTTGGAACGCGTAGATAGCGCTTTCATAAAAAAAACATGTTCGTATAAATTTGCAACGCGCGTATTTAAAATTGCATTTCCCTTTCAAAGATATTTAAAGATTCGAAGAAGAACTTTGAAAGTGAAATTTCTTACATACTCTGTTCCACGAAATTCTACTAAATTTCCTATAGCTGTAATACGATAATATTAATAATATACCTGATGTAGGTATTAAATTTTATACCTTGTGCCTGTACTTGCATTAGACGCGAAAGGGGATTTGTCTTGCTGTAAATTTCTATTTCTCGCGTTGCTCCAGTTAGAGAATCGACGCGATACGCCAGGCCGGGGAACAAGCGCGTCTAATAGACAGGCCACGCAGGATTTCTCGTCATTTCCGCGCGTTTATCCCCGAAAGCTAGCGAAGAGGGTGAGAAAGCTAACAGCTGCCTTCTCGTTTCTGTTTTCCCTGTTCCCAAAATTTAGCCACGCGACTTCCTTCTACCACCCAAGCCGGCATATCCCCTTAGCCACCAGTTTTCCTTTCGATTACGCTCGATTATTTTTAAATGTTTTTACGGGGAAAAGGTTATTTATAAGCACGCTTGACGCGAGTGACCCATGACCCATGTCTGCGTCCCTTGGACCTTTTTCCTATTTATGTCACGAAACGAGAACGATAAAAGCGATTATCTTAACTCGCAATTATCAGATTACCATCTCTGAAACGTATTAAGGTTTCTTAATAGTGTCTCTTCGTGGCTGTCGTATCAAGCGACTGCATACATCTTTAACTTTTAATCGCGAACGACTTGTTTCTGCGACCAGTTACGATTTAGCCGAGAATCGCAGAATTGTCAACGCCTCGGTCCCTTCGTTTCGAAGAATCTTCAATCAGAGTTTGTCTTTACTCGTAAATCTAATAGATTTACAACGGTGCATGCTCGGAAAGTACGTGGAACGATCTTTCTTTCTGCAAACTGTACGTAGATGTAAAATATCGTAGGTTATATCTTTTCCTGCGATACAAGTTTTCTAGTCTCTTTAATCGTCGATAATTCTACCGTTAACGATATCTATCTTGCAACGAGACTACTGGCAACAAAGATGGAATCCGTTCCGTCGATCGACCCAAGGTGAAGCCAGTTGGAAGGCAAAAGTCCCATAGAGGGACATCAAATTGGTCGATGCGAGCCCTTTCGTGGCGGAGCTGTCGGTGCTCCGTAAACTGTTCCGAAGCTGAGGTCACGAAAAAGAAAAGAGGGACGAATATCGGGGGTGGCGCGTGGCTGGTTCGGTTTCAGGGGTGTAACAAGATCATAAATAAAATCGTGGATCTCACGTTTTTGGTTGTGGCGCGCGTCTATTTCTGGACGGTCGATGGTGCGTGGAACTTTTACATGTTTCAGGAAAAACCAGCCGCGCCCGTTGTCTATGGTGTTCTATCAATAGCGAGACAGATTCGTCGTCGCCCGTTCGAACTGCTTTCACGGGCTGACGAGTCCTCGAGAAACGTTAGTCTTCTCTCTGTTTCTCCCGCCCCTCTTTCCTCCACTTATTTCTCCAGTGTGTCCGCTACGATTTTACCACCGCCTTACGAACCACCCGCGACGCGTAATGCAGCTTTAATTGACGGGTTTTTGAGTAACGTGCCTTCTTCTCTCATTTATACCAGCATTCCTTCCCTTTCTTCCTTCTTCCTTCTTTCTTCTTCCTTCGCAGCGTATATATATATATATATATATATATATATATACACATCTAGCAAGTTCTAGCCACAAGCGTGGCGTATTTACCGTTCTAATACAATTATGAGAACGGTCTTTCAAACCTTTTCATTTTATTTCCCGAAATGTTTACCTGTTCCAGTTATATTTTTCTTTTATTCCTCTAGCAAATCGACGTGACCTCGTTCATATCATTTCCTATTATATCAAATTGTTGCATTTTGTATACGTAAGTACCTGTCGTATAGAAGAACAGTGTTTTGGAACGATAATAATATGCTTCAGATAGATACTGTTGAATTCTCGTTTTTTTAATGTAGTAAAAATGGTAATTACTTCACATTTCCGATGTAAATAGGCAAGGAAGCTTCTTGCTTAAGTAGAAGGAAAACTCAAAATTCCGAAATGGAATTCCGAATGGATTCGAAACACGAACAAGAGAGAAGATTAAAAGTATTCATTTTCTATTATATATTATATCTTTTTATATTTCTTTATATCGCTGTATCGTTACGACGCGCTCTGTTTACTCGTTTGCTTAGCAACAATCTTTCAACGCTTTAAATAACATTCCTTCCAAAACCTGTTACGCGTTATTTTTCCATACGTAGCTTTTAAGGAACTTTAACTATCGACAAACTTTGTCGATAAATCAATTTGAGAAAACTACGCTCAGTTTACATAGACTTTCGAACTTACGTGGCGATTAGTCACATACGAATACATAATTTCAACGCATAGTCCATTCAGTCCAGTATAATTTAAAAAGGAAAAGCAAAAGGAGAAATCGCTTAAGAAAACAAAACGGATACCCGCTTGTGGAATATAGAAAAACAGTGAACGCTTAATTTGTATTTAGGAGTCGAACAACAGATATCAAGGATCACACATCGCATTCGTATAAGGACAGGAAGTTTTTATAAGGACCGTTCAACTGGTTCAAGATTGGAAATTGTCCAACCGCTTTGAAAAACCCGATTTCCATTGCTCGATTTAAATTTAATGTGCAATTTATATACAGCCGAAGGTGAAGTAATGAAAGATAATGCAACGGATCCGTCGAGTTGCAAGAAAAATCATTTCATATTTGGCATAACGAACGATATCTCGCGCTTTTTACAGAGTTTTATGACAGAGTTATACGGTTGGAAAAAATTGCTTCTTCTAATTTTCTTTCTCCATAGTCTAAGATCGGTTTTACAGTTCTTTGAAATATACGCCTAACATTTACAATTTCGCTAGCGCCATTCTACCGTGCTCGGTTAAATCGTCCAATTTACCGTTTCGAAACTGTAGTCTTATTATCTTTTTCCTGCTATCTTTATTCTCTCCGTTCGGTTTAAAATATTTACCCGCCATTTCCTAACAGGCCGTACAATATACTTTTATTTAAAGGCGAGGTAAACAACGCGGAAACTTCAAATATAGTAGAAACCTTGAATGCATAGTCATTAGTATAGGCGCTACCCAAAATATTTGAAGATCGGTTGGCCCCCGTAGATTTGTTGCAAACCACTTGCCACCCTTACCCTTGTCCAGTGTCCATTTGTTCAACGTAGTGCGTCTAAAATTAGTGGAAGCGTAGAGAGAGAGAGAGAGAGAGAGAGAGAGAGAGAGAGAGAGAGAGGGAGAGAGAGAGCGACGCGGCAGCGTGCTTTTCCCGAGATAAATCTGTCCGCGATTTTCATTCAATGGGAAGATCGTGCAAAGATTCGGCTCGCAGAAAAATTAGCCTGCAACCGTGGTATAATTGCGTTATCGGTGTCCGCCGGAAGTCTCGCGGAAGCCGCTAATCTCATCGACGACGTCGTAAGACACGATTCAGAAGGGAGAATCGACGAAACAAAGGTTCTTCGTTCGGCTATGCGCAAAATGGTCCATTCAAAAGATATCTCGTCTTAACGCCTTGATGATAATCCAACTTTAAATCCCTGAAATTGCGCTACTTGAAATCGTGGCGATGGGCAGAAGATGCACAATTGGGATTGTACGCAAAATGGTCTTTTAATTTCAAAATCCATGCATTTTAGTTAAAACAATGCATTTTAACAAAACAGTTGAAAACTTCGGCTTTTACTTCTCGCAAATAGTATACCTACTTAAAAGTCACGAAAATAAAACTATTAATTTTTCAACGAAGGAATAAAATCTCTTAAGCTGCCTGATGGACGCCCCGCGGGAAGAGTTTCATTGTTATTTCCCCTCGACCGAGAGAAGTAGTATGTGCTTCTTCTTTCCTTTCTTTTTTTTTCTTTTTTTTTTCTTTTTTTTTATTATTTCATCGCAGATGCATCCTGATGATTCTTATGGGTTTATGATCGCCTCTAATGACGCTTTCTGGTTGGGCCGATGGCAATACGTAACACGATGCGGATGTACGTGACGCGATTTCCCATGATATAAAACGGTGAGCCGAGGCTGATAATTGCGGGCATACGTATGCCGGTCACGGACAGGTGTTGTACGTCGCGGACTGCACTGGAATTATGCTTATTCGTTTGAGACAGTTATCCCTTCTAAGTATTATATTAATATCCTTATAGTTTGAACAGGCTTCTTAGAAAAAAGTGAGTAGAATTTTATGATAATTTTAAGCGACTTGTGTAAAACGATCCTCTTCGAATCGCACAATGTAAAGCGTCAAATAGAATTTTCGTCGAGATATTTGCAAAGGAAAGAACGCGTTTGCATCGCGATGAAGTTGAAGCAGTTGTTAGCCGTCGAACTTTCAGCTTATGCCGACAACTTAACTGTTCTTCGACCGTATAAAGTTATTTAATTTAGGCCAACACCATGATGCCAATTGGATTTTCGGAATCGGCGGGGAATCGCGAGAAATCAGTCCTGTTGTCAGCGTGGCTCTTTTTACGGGCGTGCACGTTTTTCCTTGCGACAAAAGCGTGGCGATAGCGAACATAAACTGTTATGAACGTGGGCGTCGGACTAAATATACCGATGTAAATATTCCAGACTGGTGAGCTCGAAGGGGGTTGACCGCGAAGAAAAAATGCTTCAAGTCGGCCGGCTTTTTCTACTTTTTTTTGCCAACTCGTAAAGAGCGTGGCGTTAATTGCGACAAGAATTGACGGTCCCATTTGTTCGAATAAAAAACATTCGTTTACCAAAAGTCGGAACGCATTTCCGCGATTATTCCCTATACGCGAAATACGTACAGTCGATGACTTTCTAATTTAACGGCTGTTCGGATCTGCCATCTTCTATCCCCAATTCTGTGAACGTATAACGTTTTAGTTGATTCAACTTGTTATTTTAATTTACTCGTATTTACATTAAGATTCGCTCGTATTTAGGTGGAAAGGCTTGAAGTTTCTCAAATTTTCAAATTTATAATAATCAAAGTGTAAAAAGACGTTATACTCGTAACGTAATAAAAAATGTCTACAATAGGATATGTTCATCGGTTCTCAGCTAATATTGCGAATCGATTCGTCTTGAGTTCAGCTTGTTGCAAGATTATCTATTCGCTGATAAGTTGCAAACAAAAGTATTTCTTTGAACGATACTCGAGAGTTAAATGCGTTTCGTGGCGAGCAAGATCCTCGAAATCAGAGTATAACCGTAATTCATGATCGTCAAGGGGGAAGCAAACTGAAAATGGGAGTACCTGCGATTACGGTTCTGTTGTGACACGCGTAGCAGGAGTTTACGATCGGACGGATTACCAGCGGAAAGTTTTGACGAAAATCGACCGTAAAGATCGGACAATACGTCCGAAATCGCGGCAGTATTTTTTTCACCGACGCCGCGACGACAGCGTTCATTTTACTTTGGAAAAACGTCGTTCGCCATCGACAAAACTTTGCGTTTCGATCTATGCCGTCTCGTTCTTTCTTCTTCTTTTTTTTTCTTTTTTTTTCTTTTTTTTTTTCTTCGAAAATTACATATCTTTAGACATCGGCTTTCCTTTGATCGTTAAACGACGCGAAGAAAGAAAGGGAAACGCAGTGGAAAGAATTTCCTACGTAACGATGATCGATCGTTTGCGAAAAATATAAAATTCGAGTCCGTCGATGAATCGTTTGGATGTACAATAGATACCTATTGTTATCTGCGATATCTTTGAATATTCTAAAAGATTTTTGCTGCAATTTAAATTCGATCGTCGAAGAAAGTTTTAATTGAAAAGAAGCACGTAATGTAGGCGTACGTATAGGCGTTATTAAGATAGTTATTATTACAAATACGTGAAGTTAGGCGAAAGGCAGGTTAATTTCTTGAGAAAAGAGAAAAGAGAATTCAAGGAAAGGAACGAGGCAATACGCAGCAGGTGAAAAAAGTGGAAGTAGGAATCAATGGCAGGCATATAGAAACACGCGCAACGAGGATCGAGTCCGGGCTAGAGTTGTCGAAAAAGAGGAAACTCGTCACGCAATGAATTTCTCGTGGGCCGATTCTCCCCGGTTGGACTTGGAACAAGTTCATCGACACGGTGCCGCGACACGGCCGCTCAAAAATAGCCGATGTATAAATTATGCGTTCCCGGGGAAATGAGAACAATGTTACGGCCGGGTGTAGTTAATGCAAATTGTGGCCGGGTAGAATTAGACTCTACTTCGGGATGCTTAAATAGTTCGCGAAGCACCGACCGGGGATTATCATTATTCATCGCGGCACGTCTTTGAATTGCAGAAAACGATTATGCGCGAAATTCCACTTACATTTTTTTCTTCTCTCTATTCTCTCTGTTCTCTCTGTTCTCTCCATTCTCTCTGTTCTCTCTATTCTCTCTATTCTCTCTATTCTCTCTATTCTCTCTATTCTCTCTATTCTCTCTATTCTCCCTATCGCGAATTCGACTTAATCCCCGTCGAGGACGGATTTCCCTTCCGAATGTTTAAACGAAGATTCGAACCGTCGAATCGAGCGAATTGGAAATTTGATTCCGTTCGAATTAGCCAAACGATCCGATCGTAATTTTCGCCTCACACTATCGTAGATTTGTTCGTTGCGAAACTCGAGATTATTGTTATTATTAGATTTCCGTATAAGGAAACATTTTCGTTTGTGCGTCCAATTACCTGATTGCCTCTTGTTAAACTGAATAAACGTTAGAAGAAAATTCAGTGTCGATATTGCAATGAATCAGAAGCCGTCGATCGAGCGTAACACCAATGGTGGCAAAAACGAAAAAAGGGAAGAGAAAGAAGAGGAAAGAAGGGAAGAAGGGAAGAAGGGAAGAAGGGAAGAAGGGAAGAAGGGAAGAAGGGAAGAAAAAATCGGTCCGGCGCAGAATTCAAGTTCTCGCGATGTCGACGATAAAGATACCGTGGCAGCGGCTCGGCACGGCTCGGCGTGGCTCGCCGCGGCGCGGCAAGAAACCGGCCATTCTTGTGGAAAAAGGCCCCGGCATGGCAGCCCGTTGCCAGATGACGAAATTCCATAGCACGTGCGGTTAAAACCAAGTCACAAAACAAATCCAGAAGTCGTCTGGAGGCGGCCAGACCTCGACGTTTATCGGGCCGCTACTCGACGACGGAAGGACGTCCGCGTTTCGAGTAAATATTTGAAGATCTCCAGTCGTAACGCCGGAGATCCTCTCCTCATAAAAACCGCGGGATCGACGTGTGCGTTCCCTGGCCTCCTACGAAATCCCCCTCGCGTATATCTGCTCTCTTGCTCGCCCTCTTGCTCGCCCTCTTGCTCGCCCTCTTGCTCGCCCTCTTGCTCGCCCTCTTGCTCGCCCTCTTGCTCGCCCTCTTGCTCGCCCTCTTGCTCGCCCTCTTCCTCCCGGATCCGCACGCCGGATCTTTCCACGTCTCGTGATTATATTTCGCGAGCAACTTTCAGCGCACACGACCGACCATTGTTGCGACCGGGTAATCGGTCCAGCAGCATCTTTTTTCTTCTTCCTTTTTCGAAAGATCTCGCAGCTAATGGAATCGCGAGAAAGCACTTTGTCTGCGCTGATTCGGCCAAGTTTTTGGTTTGCGATCGAGAAGTTGAAACGGCGAATGATTTAAACGTCGGATAAACAAGTAGGTGTATGTCTGTTAATTTTGCCGCGTTCGGATATAAACGATGAAAAATATAGCCGAGTAGTTGGATCAAAGTCTGCTGGCACTTTCGTATTTTCCAATCGTTCGACAATGACGTTATTTTCTGATGCACGCCAGCGTATTCAACGCGGAATTTTTATTCCCTTTTACTAGACAAGTAAGATTCTATTCCTTCGAAGCGTCGTTTACTACTCAAATTCTACACGATTGTCGGATGAACGACGATGTTTTATTTTTAAAACTTCCGTCTATTCCCGGAGGAAATGAAGTTCCTCGGATGGAGCTTTGTTTACGTTTGCATACCTGAAGTAGCGATAATACGGATTTTAAAAGTTAGCTATGAAGTGGCTAGAGTTATTCACGGATGCGCGTTTGTTTTTACACGGTGTATACGCGCGGTCCGCGTAAACGGTCGTTCTCCTCTCTTGACACGCGTGTACGCGATTCCTGTAATAAAGATGCCCTGCGAAGAATTCCATCTTTTTTCCTTTTCTTTTTCCTTTCTTTTTCCTTTCTTTTTCCTTTCTTTTTTTTCGTTATAGAGATATGATAAACGAAGAGAATTTAATCACAACTTGATTCAAGTACTTAGTTCTTATTCTTATTATTAGTAGTCGTTCGAGTCCACGTAGCAGTAGAACGTGGACAGCGATCAAGAGGAAATTTTTCTTACGTAAGAACTCTGTTCGTTTCTACGCTAATCGTAACGCTAATCGTAACGCTAATCGTAACGCTAATCGTAACGTAAGTACGTGAGATAAACAACCAAACAGATGTGAAATTCGAGTCTCGTTCCGTGAGAGACGAAGGGTTAAGAATTTAGGAAGCTCGCGAATGATATTCGACGGTAGCTCGCGGCTCGATTCTAAGTTATGACCGATGCGGAAAATGAGGTCCCGATCCCGGGGGAACCGCGAGCGGTAACGTATCGCCGACTTGCCGGAATCTCGCGTGGCATTATGTTATATGGGTATAAATAACCGAACAGGAGCAATAATACGTAATAATATATCAGTCGGGATTTTAGTGGTGCAGCTAGCTCGCCGGCCCAGCGGTCGTAATTCATCGCGCAACCCGGCTCACCCTGTCTCTACTCGGCACACACGCGCTCTATACACACCGACGCGGCGCGGCGCGGCGCGGCGCGGCGCGGCGCGGCGCGGCCTACACAGAAATATACGCGCGCAACCAGAAATCGCGCGCCGGTTTCACGACAGCCGCATTTTCGATCGCGTTGCCCCGCATCGACGTCTCCCGCCACTTTGCCAGATCTCTCGCGACGATTGCGTTTTACCGGGCATCGTTCCACACACCGGCCAACCACAATTACGACCGATTTGCAGACGAATTTTCAGTCATTGAGAGGAGTCCTGCTTGTATCCGCGTCGCATAAACGAACGACTAGATTCCCGAGAAACAATATCTGCTATAACATTCGCTATATCTGATATCTCGTGTAACTGCTTCTTCGACGTTTGATATATCGCGGTTGAGAATCACTATGTAGCAGAAAATCATGGTTTTCTTTAGGAGGGGAACTCTGTCAGCGTGGAAATGTATTCTCTTCGGAGAGATAGATGCGACTTTTATGCGACACTTTCGCCACTGTGATATATCATTTATTACGTACAGTGATATATTGGGATGATCGACTCTGTTAAGATCAGATTTACTTGTTTGGTAGAATATTCTAAAAACATGACGCGACGATGCCGCCGCTGTACTCGTCGATCCAGATTCTCCTAATTTTTCGAAAAATGCTTGCAGATACGTTGTTTCCCATTTCGATCGAACGTCGATCAAACCTGCTTTTACTTAAAATTAGCATCTCTGTTTTTTGTTCGATTTCTACGAAGAAATAGAAAAATGACCAACGAGTAATCTCGTTTCCTCCCAATTGTTTCTTTTACCATCCTCGTCCTTTTCATCATGGAAGTCTGTAGCAGTCACGTAAGCATTTTAACAAGAAGGTAGCAAAAGCGAAGAAAGTAGCAAATTAATTCTGAAACGAAAATCCGAGTGTAAAAGTAGCAACAGAAAGGAAATCACGCGATCCTTTCGTGCGTAAACTGGAAAAGAAGCAACAACTTCCGCAATTTGCAACGTGGTAGCGTTACGATGCCAGTAAAAACGACATAATTTCGTTGCACCCTTAGCTCGGGGAGAAGCTTAACACGCGTCGTAAGAAGTTGCGTAAGAGTCGAAGTCGTTCGATCGCGAACAACCCCTTTGGAACGTCGACGGAGGTTGGGGGTTAACTCCTCGGCTCGGTTACACGAGAGGGTTGGGCCAGCTGAGATTTCATCCTAATAATTTTCCACTCCATTAAGTCATACGGGGTGAACGCGATCCGCCTTTGCATAAGAAACTTAACGATCTTTGCCGATAGGGGCGGAGCGCTCTCTATTGAATTTTCACCAGGGAGAAGGAAATCGAACGGCGGACAACTTTTTCGATAAACAACAACGTCCGATCGCTTGCTTTTGCATTTGTCGCGTGCTACTACGTTCTCTCTTCTAACGGCTATTTTCGTTTCTAGCCATTATACGTGATATGAAATTTCATATTCCTTTATCTTGTTTACCTTTTACTTGCTCCGTCTTATTTCACCTTTCGTTAGTTACGCGGATTTTAGTTTACCTCGTGTTACGGTATTCCTTTACTTTGTTTCATGTCGGTCTTATATTTTTTTTACACGAAGGATCCGTTGAAACTTCCATTTCCAGATTTTATCCGAATAACCGTAAAATTTTATGCATTCTTCGCTCGGCGAGCACGTAGACAAGTTTATTCGCGTATCACGTGATTGAGAAAAAGGCCAAAGGGTTTTCCAGCTAAACTTATATCATGTATTTGGTATCTAACAGACGCTAGGAAAGTAACAGCTAAACGCGAATAATAAAGATGTAAATCCGGAGTTGTAACGATTCTCGTGTACGTTATCGGTAGCGTACGAGAGATCGGTAGGCAACCTAGTCTTAGACAACGAACGGCAGAATACTTAAAAAAAAAAAAAAAAAAAAAAAAAAAATCCGCACGGTTATCTCTCACACGAGAACTATGTATATCTCCGTTTAATTGGAAAACGTTGCGTCGCGTTGTTTTTCCAACGCGCGAGATACAATTTTACCAACTGGTGGGTGACTATTTTCCTTGCCGCGGATACTCTCCAATATTTATCGAGAGTAAGCGTGCCGGGACTAGCGTTTCCAGCATTAATATTACATTATATCAATAAGGGTTTGAAAAATCAGGGGTGCCGCGGCAAACGGATGGCCGTCGTTTCAGGTCTCGCGTTACTCGGCAAACACTCCGCCGCCCCCAAACCTTTCAATCTTCCCTCTTCGCCCTGTTTTTCACCTTCAGGCGAAGGGATATTAGGCAGTTCTGTGGATGGAAACTAATATTGGCGTCACTGTTGGGAACACGTACCACGACCACGATATTCCAGCTTAATTGTGCCGTTTGCTTTGAGAAAGGTCGGCTCTTCCTTTCCATTTGCGCGCGAATCTTCCATAGTTTGTTCTTTTAAAACTCAAAGATGCCATACTCTTTCTTTCTGACGTTTCTTTGATTCGTTCGCGGTCGTTATACGCTTTTACGCTTAGTCCTGATTAATCGTGAATTTACGCGTCCCGGTAGTTTTCTTTTCTCCTTTTTCTTGTCTTTTGTAGCTATCGTATTCCCGCCAAAATCGCCGACAAGCAAACTGCGCTGCTACTCGAAAACTACTGCTGCTACGAGAAAATATTACATTAACGGAACACGCTAGTGGTGCTATCGGATGTTAAGAAAACCTTGGTTCTAGCGACTGTTTATTTTCTAAGAAAGTTAGATTTAACCTTTCTACCGTCGACTAAAACGACGAAACATCGAGCGAGCGAAACTCTATAATTTCGAAACGAACTATCGATAGAAGGAGAGAAAATTTGTCGCGTTGCAGGAGAATGTGGGCTGTGGGAATCAGAGTTTTAATAAAATCGGTCAGCACGGCAAGGATGTGGCAGCAATTCGGAGGCGAATGCTCGTGAAGGGTGCCCGGGGCAAGAATTCGAGGGAACGGGCCTCGTATCTCGCGCTATTTTCGTTTTCAACACGCGAAATGAAAATAAAAGAGCGAGCTTCGTGATGTACGCGCGCCGCGCCGCTCTGATTTATCGGCCGCTCGCCCCGTCGCGTCGCATCGAACGCGTCACTATTGTGTGCACCCGTCCGAAATGCACTTTTATAAATAGATACTGACGCTGAGTCTCCTTAGCCTCGTGGAGCACCCTTCCTTCTGGCCAAGGGTGCATCGCCAACGGGTCAATCGTGCCTCGACAGTTGAAACTTACACTTTTACGGTCGTTTCCCGACTGCCCATTCACAAAATCTTACTTAGCCGAGCGTGATTTCATCGTTTCACCGTCAGACAATTCAAGGATAATTCTCACCTGTCGACTCTTGTTTATCCATTTACCTTCGATCCAGCGAATTACTCGCCTTACAGAGCAAAGCAACGATTACTCGTCGAGGACAGGAGAATCTGACGCGGTGTTGGAAAATTGGCGATCAGTAAGATAGATTTTCGAACAAAGATCACGATCGATCGGTTTCCGAGCGATTAACGCGAGGACGATAAATCAATTTTTCCTTTTGTCTTTCTTACTATCGCAAAGATAAAATCAGCAAAGAATCGATTAAACGTTCTCCAGCAAGTTAACGTATCGGATATTAATACAGCTTCTGAAGCTACGTTAAGAAATTACATCGATCGGCGTGCAAGCAGAATTTACTCCGCTCCATCATTTCTTCTACGATATTTCATATACGACGATAACACAACTAGCATCGATTTTCATCCTTTCAATCTGCACAACAAGCGAGATTCCATCGAGTTTTTCATTTCATTCCTCTAAATGAAGGAGAGCTGTCCTCGGTTTATTATCTTCGTCTTTCTCTTTTTTCTTCTCCAGCAACGCTCGTGCACGCTCTCCTGTATACTCTCTATAGACTCTCTCGTGGCGATATATGCTTCCCATGGGGAATGATCGAAGCATCGAGACACCATAACGCGTCACAAGCACTCGGATGTCCCATCGAAAGAATCCTAGATAGCGACGCGTGTACGCAACAGCGGGCTAGAAACAGTCGCGTATGGCGTTACGATGTTCGAGAAATGGGAAACTCGACAGCAACGATGTTCCACGATTTCGTGTTCGTGAGAATTTCTCCGAGAGACCGTTCTCTAGGTATTCTTAAACGTTCTTTCGATATTTCTATCTCCCATTCGTTCTTAAATAGGTATTTTAAACCGCCGACACTTTAAATAGCTACTTGCCGCTTACTTGTTTCCTCCTTTACTTTATTCACTATTTTTTACGATTACGTACTATCTTTTGCCTCGTCGTATTTCTTCGATTTCCCATTTATTTTCCGTCGATCACCTTTCATATTCCTGGTTTCCTAACGTTGTTCGTATCCCCACTCTCTTTGCGTTCTTTCTTTGCTCGCAACTAAATTTTTCATTTTTTCGCGTAATTACGGAACTTTCCTCTCTTTGTCTCTTTTTCGTTTTGGCTCGCTTTATTTGCCTTCTCGCTTCTTTCTCTCCTCTCGCTACTCGCCATGTTCGTTCGTTTCGTTTATTCCGCGCTTCGCCTAGACCACGCTAAGTCTACGCGCGCGCATAATATTCGATGCAAAAGAAAATTTCGAGATGAACAAAATCTCACCGGCTCCCTTGTTCCATGACCCCCGCGTGCGCGACCGAAACTATCGCCTAACGACAAGCAAATTAAGCTTATAGGTACCATGCTCGTTAACCTCGTTAAGGTAACACGATTCCCGGCAACCACCCACGAAACTCCATTCCGCTATGATAAATCGATCGAAGCCTCCGCCCAGCGAGTAAGGAAGAGAAAGAGCCAAGGGGACGCGAGAAACGAAGAATAAAAATAGGGGATAGAAATAATATACGGAGGGATGAGGATGATACAATGGCTTGTAAATAAGATAAGAAAGTACTTTGGACGTTGAAATAATTGAAAGTTCGGATAAAGAAGGAAACATGGTTGGAAACAGTCTAATTGATAGGAAAACGTCGAAATGGTCGAATCGAAAAGGGATTAAAGAAACATGGAATATCGTTAAGAATAGAAATAAAATTCGCACGCTAAATAAAACCAGCAAAGGAAGTAATAGTTAATGTTTTACTTTATTTAAATTTTATGCAGTTCGGTAACTATATAATTTAAAAGAAGCTCGATAGGTAATGTATTGAAATTTTATGGAATATTTGGAAGCTCTTAGAAGTCAATGCTAATCAAGCGCATAGATTAAAAATGTCGAGGAACATAACGATTACAAATATCGTTCGCAAAGATTTCGATTTTTTAATACCATATATTTCCGAGGAAAAAATTCACGAGAGTAAGTGATTCTTCGAGATGGTAAGCTGCGATCGTCGTATCTCTCCCATGTGGTCCTCAAGCGCGATCGGATAGAAATCGGACGAGTTGGGGAAAAGGAAGAACGAAAGGAAGGAACAAATTTTTATTGGGAGAAGGACGAGCGAGAAGGTTCGCCAAGGGCACGAAGACCTCGTCGCGTCGCGTCGCGTCGCGTCGCATCGCGTCGCATCGGACAGATGCTACTCGCGTGCGTGCCGATGAAAATACGCGAGCGTGACGGTGACGCACGCGTGTGCCGAGCCGAGGAAGAGCGAGCGAGCTTTTTGTTGCACGCGGCAATTAGCCACGGCTCGTCGTGCTTTGGCTTTAGCTGCGGGCTGCAACTGTCGCGTCCGCGTCGCCGTGATCGACGCCACTCCTCCTCTTCCTTCTCTCTCTCTCTCTCTCTCTCTCTCTCTTTCTCTCTCTCTCTCTCCTTCTCGTCTTCCTACTCTCGCGTTCTGCCAGTCGAAAAAACAACCAACGCTTCGGAGTTTAAAGGTCGACGTTTAAGCTGTCCGGGAAGTTATTGGTCACGGCAATATTCCTCGAACGAGGTGTCGCGCTCGATTGGAAACTGCTGTTGCAATCGTTCCGACTTACCGTTCCACGTTTCACGAGTTCCCTTTTGTTGCGTCGCGTCGCGTCGCACTCCTATTACAGGCGGAACCCGCTTTGTTCTACTCTCTTGCCACTTTGCTTTTGCTCTATCGATGCAGCAACAAGTACGTACAATTACTCACTGAATCACCACCGCAAGTTTTTCATCGCTAATTTTCCTTCCTTCTTCGTTCTTTGTCGCATTATTTTCTCTGTTCGGTCCATCGTTTCTTCCTACTGTAGCTACTTGCCTTGTTACGTATACAGTATTCGCACATACATACAGTATCACATACAATTTTTCACATTTATTAGCTTTACAAATTTTGAGGAAATCGCGTAAATTCAGAGCTGTCGGCACTTTTATCTTCTTCGATTATGGCGCTTGCAGTCAAAAGTTAAATCAAAGTATGCTACCGTTTATAATTCGTAACATCGATTACCGCATTCAACGTGCAATTTACAATTGCCCCGTTAAAAAGTTAAATGATATCTCGTTATTTGCAACTGTAATTGCGATATTCGCATAGTTTCGGAAAATTGACAAAACTCGGAATCGCAAATAAAACACGGAGAACGATTGTCGCGAGTTCGACCGCGTCGCGATCGAGCGGCGCACCGTTTGTTAACCAACGCGGTCCTCAAGGGAAAATATGCTGCGTTTTGTTCGGTATTCGAAGGCCAGAAGGCTAGGTGCCCGACGCGACACAGGCCCATTCCAACGCTATCGTTGACAGCGCAATCAGATTTGCACGCGCTTAAATGCGACACCTGCGTGCGCGTACGTGGCTCGCGTGCGCGCTGTTCCGGAAATACACGGGTCGCTTGCAGGTACACGCGTAGGTACGCGTGCAGCCGCGACAATTTCGCGGATGCCGGTCCGCCCGACACCAATTTTCGCCGTCGTTTCCGAAAATTCCCGTCGCCATGCCTTTTCACTTTGTTCTTCGCCCGCCGCGCCGTGTTCCTCCCTGTCACGCCAACGGATAAGCGGTCTCGCGGCGATCAAAGCAACCGAATCAAGGATCCTTTCGCTTTCATAGGACCAGAATTTCCTCGAAATTTCGCGAACGCGTACTGCGTTCCTCCGAACGCCGCAGACGTTTAAGCGCGATCACTTTGCTATTTACCTAGAAATTTCATCTTCGACGAGCTCGACGATATCGCATAATTCTATCGTATTCGTATCGTAGAAACGAAGGCCAGATACAAATAAATATCGAATAATCGGTGTATAAATAAAGTTCGAACAGGATTTTCTACACGTTTCAGGTAGATGCGAAAATGACACGCAGCCGATATACCCCACCCGTTCGGTATTAACAAGTACGAGAATCTTTGGCGAAACGGAATGCCCGTGTTAGCCAAATCGACTCGTCTCACGTGTTGTTGGCTGGAAACCAGCCGACTGTACAGCAGTGGTTCTGGTATGCGAAGGGATAAGCGGTACCGTATAGAAAAGAACTGGAAATTTGTCTTGTTCTTAAGAAAAGGAAAATGTAATTCTTCTTATTGCAACTAACAGACGGAACCATAATCCGAGCTATGGCAATTGAAATATAGGAGACGAACGTCCTAGTATCCTGGCATAAGAAATGGTTCGTACGTTTACCACGATCAAAGACGCTATTCCCGATTACCCGATCAAGCATCCCAATCGTGTTTGGAACGTAAATTGCTTCTTCCCTCGTTCACGAATCCATTAACGAGTCAATTTTGCGTTACACGAAAACCACGTTCCGCCATACGACGATTAGAACAGGTAGTTGGAATCGGCGCATTTCCATCGAATCCACCTTCTCGCATTTGTATCGCGCTCGGTGTGCTTCGAGAGAGAGAGAGGGAGAAAGAGAGGGAGAGGGAGAGGGAGAGGGGGAGAGTGAGAGAGAGAGAGAGAGAGAGAGAGAGAGAAGAGGAAAAGAAGAGAAAAGAAGAATACGATTTTCTGCGAGTTACGTTCCGAAGGATCCGTTCGTTGCGCAAAAGTATCGGTATCTGGCATCGATCAGCTCGCGGCGGTCAATTATAGATTATGGAGGCGATCGGTCGCGAGAGACATGTAAATCACGGCGACCAGGTTTCGCGTCGGCTTCGGAGCCCCGGCAACTCAATTAAACGAGATGACGCACCGGTAAATAATCGCGAAGATTATAAATTGGAAAGGAACGGCGAGTTAACGAACGCGACCAGCTCGATTTTTCTCATTACCCCGATGCAAACGATTCGGCCGCGCGACGTGAAATAGCGCGTTCTGTCCGGGACACGTTTTCGCGTTCTGGTAATGACACACAGCCTCTGACTGACTTTCTTGTTAAACGATCGACCGATCTTTACACCGGGTTGAACGCTTTACGGCGTCTCGTGTAAGCCGAGATAATGTCGCAGGATTTCTGAAAGTTGCACGGTGGGGCATTTTTTTCCTGACAAGAAGAATTAAAGAAAAAAGAAAGAAGAAAAAGAAAGAAAAAGTGAAATACCTATGTGTAACGTGTATGGAAATTTCGCGCGACCTTGGTGTCTTGTCTTTTCGAAAATGTAGAGTTAACGTAAGATCAAGGTTTGATACGTGGAATATCGTTGGCGATCGGATGCAAAGTACGGTGAAATTTTTATCCCAAGAAAACGGCGAAATACGCGTAGGTAATGTACCAACGACAGCGATATGGAAATTTCGCGCGACCTTCGTGCCTCGTTTTTTCGAAAATGTAGCGGTAATAAGATCGAGGTTCGCTACGTCGAACAAAAAGATATCGAAGAATTTTCAAAAGGTTCGGTCTGAATGGTCGCGATCGGCTGTGTTAACGAACGAATAAAATTTTAAGAAGGAAAAGAACTTGTCGTACCTAGTACGACCGTAAACTCTTGCAACTTGTTCCGTATTAAATAGGGACAGAAAGGGAAACTTCTTGTATCGTAGTGCGAGCTATGGGAAGCAGAGGATAGGAAATCTTCGAACCTACCGGTAGCCCGAAGCGACAGATTCTTTCCCTAGAAACGCATATACGATAACATGTGCTCTTATATTCTTACAATGGCGCTGAACCTTCCGAAAACGCATATATCCGTCCTTCGTAAATAAACATCTCCTCCCTCGGCACGCACACGCGCGCATCCTGCGATCCTCGACGAAAAGGAATAAAGACAAAGCCCGAATCCCGCCCCTCCCGGAATCATCCCAAAACCTAAATCACCATTTTCTACCCCTGTCCTTTCATTCCCCCCTCCCCCCTCCCCCCTCCTCGCTCCTACCACGAAATCGAGCAAACTTCTTCCTTAGAGGGAGGACCGTGTCCCTCGTACACACAGGCCGAACAGAAAATTCGATACCTCCGCGGTATGACAGGCAAAAACGTCCGGTACGGTGGATGACAATTTTCTCTTCTTCCCTCTTCTTCCCTCTTCTAGATAGACCGCGTACAGCGGCTCCATTCAAGTTCTATCCGAGGCTCATTGTCCTCGTCGTTGTTTGCCAAGGTAATCCTGTACGCGTAGAGAGAATACGCGTGCCCGGTCGCGAGAGAGGGAGAGAGAACTTGTCCTAGCGAACCGTGGAGAGAGGAGACGAGACGCGACGACACGACACGACAACGGGGCCGGGGCCGGGGCCGGGACCGGGACCGGCACCGAACGACAAATTTTCCGGCACAGAAACCTCGAATGGGAAAAAGCGATCGCGACACGCTGACTGGCCTGCAGGCCCAGCAACGTATTACATTTTAAAACGACAAAAAAGAAAGGCTCGGCTAATAATGGGGGATAATATGGGGTGCCCTCGAACGTGAAACGCGTCCAATATCGGTGCATTCTGGCGAAAACCGGTGTGTAAACACAGAGTTACCGCGACATCCTGTCAATCCTGAGCCAGACCCCCCTCAAAACCTTCGCCGCGATAGGCTCACCCTCTTTTCGAAACTGCGAGAGCGAGGGGGGGGGGGTGTGGGGCAGCGATCGGACGCGTTATCTGATCGCGCCCTTTCTTCGGGGACCGTCGATACAAAGATTGCTGCGGGCCCTCGGCCCCGCTCTGTTTTTAATTCGGCACTCGTTACAGAACAGACATTCGAAAACTCGTTATGCCTCGTTTCTGCAGCCAGTTATGTCGTATATGAGTGGATTAAGAAGCGGCGAGGGGTTATTGTTCTGTCCGTCTTGGTCAGCGCATCGCTGATCGAATCGCCGGTACGTTCGCTCGATCGAGCAAGGCTCAAAGGAATATATTTTATGCTGGAAGGGAATGTGTTGCAAATGGGCTGGAAATTTTGGTTATTCGATCGTAACGGAAGGTTGTGATCGATCGTAAATACCAATTAGACTACGAATGTTTACTTATGTTACGATAACGCAAATAAAATGTGCGATATATTTAAAATATATGGGTAATATATTGAAATATGGGTAACAGTTGTATAATAACGGAACTGCTGTTTGCACGTAACAGTCGTTATCTATGCTTTATTCCATTTAGGTGCGATTTTACGATAAAGCGGAAGCGCTTCCTTCTATATCGATCGCGACTGATCGATCGTCGTATATCAAAGTCTGCGTGAGAATTTACAATCTGAAATCATTTGACGCGAGTGTCCCATAAATATCTTCCAGTTCGTAGATATTAATAGAGAAGAGATGTATGTATTTCTTGGTATCGTGGTACAAAGTTTCTCAACTATCGCGACGTACAATTTCACGCCATCGAAACTTACTTGCTACGTCTGTATCCGCTTTTATTGCCAGGGAAACACAAAGACGTTGCGTTACATTTAAAAAATTGGATGTCTCGGCCGCTTAGAGATAAGGAACCGCCACCGCGCGACGTCTCCACGACGCGGCGACGCCCGTGAAACTTTCGCTGGAAACCGCTAGCGGCTATCTGCAGAAATGCGGCGGCAATTCAGCTGGTCCGTGTTAAGTGACTCGGTGTCGTTGTAAAGTCACGGCATTAAACTCGACGACGCCGCCGCTCACGGTCGCCAATCAAGATTTTACGCCGCTGCCGGACAATTATGATATTTTACAGGTGATTTGGGGGGCATAAGCTTATCGTATATCGCGCTCACCGTACTGATAAGCGGGGAACGGCCGACTGGAAATATCTGAATCCGTTTGACCTTGGATCCGAGCCAAATCGCATTCGACGATCTCTTCGAGGTGCAAGGACTGTTTCGAGTTGATTTCAAGCCTCGTTTCGTGCTTCGTTTCGTCTCGCGTTACACGCCTTCAACACGCTTTGCCGATCGCTGCTTCGAATATTTTATAACTCGCAGTTACGCGGATTGTTCGATAATAATTAAATTCCATCCGTTCGATCGTGAGAGGAAGTTCGATCGTACGGATATGATTTTCTCGAAAACCTGCAAACCGTCTCTTTCACGGAAATATTCGTGCAAAGTAGATACGTCTGTAAAGGAGCAACGTTATGCGTAACGGATTCTTCCACAGCGAATTCACCGTTCTACAGAGATCTCGTGCGATTTTCATACGTTATAAACATCGAGTATTTCTCTAGACGATCGCGACCTTTAAAATTCATTCGCGATTCTTCGTAGATTTTGCCTCCGCACCGAAGCAAACAAAATCCTGATAGCACGAGGTTAAAGTGCTCGTAAACGCTTCGAATCTACTCGAAGCTATTGTTTTCCTTTTACAAAGTACTTTTCAAAGACGCGATGCGGTGCGATGCGGTGCGATGCGATGCGGCGCGATGCGATGCGGCGCGATGCGATGCGGCGCGATGCGATGCGATGGTAAGAAGAAACACGGAAGCAGCCGTACTACTCTCCGGCTCCGAAACCCAACTCTAGTTCGACGAATGATCAGAATCGTAACTGCGGAGCTGGAAGAGACTCGGTAGCGGTACGGCTTCCTCCGTGTTGGTAGATGCGCCAAGGGATTGGATTTTCGGCCGCTCTTCCAACCCCTTCGCGCAAAGGGTTTCATCCCCCGGAACGTTCACGCGCTCGTTAGCATATGATACGAGTGGCGGGGCCCGAGGGTTGAATCCTCGGCCAATAACAATCCATTTTGGCCTGTCGACCGGCTCCTCTCGTCCTCCGCACCCCTCCCAGCATCCTCTATTACAATTCGCATTCGGGCTTCCTCCGCATGGCCCGTTTATTTGTCTGTCCATTGGTCGGACAGCTCAAAGCGTTCCGCCGCATGGGACGCCATTTTTTCTTCCCCTTCCTCCTCTCGCCTCTACTCACGCTGACCCGTTACTTCTCCGATTACGGAAATCTCGCGATCCGTGGGACCGACCAGACGGTCCCTTGCACCACCGATGATCTTTCCTTTCCTTCTTTAGGGGTGGACGCGGTTGCGTCCAACACATTTCTTCGTTTCTCAGCATTTTCCGCGGCTTTTAACGTTGAGAAAATTCACAACGAATAATCAGATTATCCCTAGAGTTTTCTTTTATACGAGTCTAAGTTTCGGAAAAGCGACATTAACGGATCTAGCATTCGTATGTTATTCCATGTAACGCGTCAATTAGCTAAAAAGAAAATGTAACGACTCCGGTTCGAGAACTTTTACGTTCTAGAATCGAGCAATTTCGAAAACTTTATCGACCAAGCGCACCGAATCACGTGGAAATTACTTGGATCAAACGTGTCGCGTATGTGCTTGGAACGATTTGGAAAGCGATTCCCAATACCATCTTTAATTATGGCCGCACGTTGGTAGCTTTTTTTCGCTTTCTCGCAATTTATTCGGTTTATACAGCAGGTAAGTAGGTTTCGTAGCGAGTATCGGTTAAGTCGAGTTAGTAAAGAATTTGCGCGATAGACTCGTATATAGTATAAGAAGAGCTATAGCGATTATGGGTTTCTTCCGTGGATAAAGGTAATTAAGAAAAACGAAGCTTAATTCCGTATCTTTTAGATAACTTGGCTGGCTCGCGTAATTCCTTATTACAGCATCAGCTTAATAAATTGATCAATAACGTCTCGTTTGACGCTCCACGTTTCCCTTCCTTTCGCCGCTGCCAATGAAAATGTTACGGGCCATTCGTTCAACTATCTCTTGTTATATACTAGAATAATACTACAACTATCGAAATACAAGTACGAAACAACGTAATATAAATCACGCGTAAAGCTAGTTAGTTACAAATATATTTAAGGAAACGGTTATCGTGCAATTTCAAAGTTGCGTAAGAGAAGGACGCGGTTATCGAACAACGGCCACCATCTCGTTCCATCAGCCTCGTCTCGATCGGAATTTTTGCTTCCAGCGGTTTCTTACTACGGTTTTATTAAGCGGTAACGCGTGATTTAATAATTGGAATTATACGCTTGTATCCTTAGACACAGACGTTTGAGAGGAATTTTTCCCAAATCCGAGTAGCTAGTAACAACGTTCGAGCATTTATCGGAATGCAGTTCTTCTTATATATATACTAGGATTTAGATACTAGGATTTTCTACCTTGTCGCAATATTAGGTTGTGCGAAAAGTTTCTTTCGTTTTATATATATTATTTTATCGAATAACGTACGATCCATTTTGTTCTATCAAGATTGTTGCGAAAGACGTGTTTGTGAAAGAAAGACACTTTTGGAACAACCTGATAATTTCGACGATCCTAAGCATTTATCGTTCGAGCACGATAATCGTAAAAGTACTACGAATTTCTTCTTTAACATCTGAAACTTGGAGTATAAAGCAAAGGGTTAAATATAGAAGTATCTAAATATCAAGATAAGGTAAAAGCGTTGGATCAAAAGCAGCGGAAGTTCAATCACGATTCGATAAACGATCCGCTAAAAGATCCCAGGAGAATCGGCATATTCGCGAGTGGCGGCTCGTAAGCACCTGGTACCAGGCTGCTTTCAGGGGTGATTTTGGATCACGGGGACAGGGTGGGGGCAACGGAGAGGAGGAGAAAAAAGCGGAGATGCTAATCTCTCGCATCGCGTCGAAGGGTGGAAACTGTGTGCTAATGCGATCCCGTTTAGCCAAGTCAGCTGGAAAACGGTGCAAGGAGCGCGCCCCAGCCCACGAGTGCACGACTGGCGAAACACGGGACAGGGGATGCTCCCCATTAGTCGGCCGGAGGCCGTTTTCCATGTTGCGGCTCGAGGATCGTCATTATTTCGCGATATCCGCTCGGTTGGAAACATTTGGACATATTGTACCGCTCTCGATTCTCTCTGTCATTTCTACTCTCTCTTCATCAGCGATCATTCTCACAGGCTAGGTGGTGCGATTATGAAGTCCACCATGGCCTGGGACATGTATTTTTTTTATTTCTTTCAGGGATTTTGGCTGCTAAGAGGCTTTTTTCATTCCCTTCCGCGTACAAAGTGATCTTTCAGGGGACAGTGACAACTGGTGCGATTATTCGAGTAATTTTTTTATTCTTCCGTGTACCAGCGGTTATAACGCAATAGTTTGGGTCTATCAATGCAAAAAAAAAAAAAGAAAAAAAGAAAAAAAGAAAAAAGAAAAGAAAGAAAGGTCATTGAGAACCGACTTTAACGCGAATATCCCGATGTTTTCACAATAATACTCGTTGGAAATCGTGTTCGGTGGGATCTGAGCACCATTGACGTAACGAACTTTTAATTAACACGCGTGTCGCGTGATTCGCTCGATTTACATATTTCTGTATCCGAATGATCACCCCGTGTTTCATCGTCGGTGAATCGGTGGAATAGACGATGTACTCCTCGCGTCGATAATGTAAAAGAACTCGCAGAGATCGGAGGGTTTAAAGCGATTAACGTGGTATATAGAAATTCTGAAAGCACCGTCTTTGAAATCGAAGATACTTAATCCTCGCCTAAAGGACAACACGACGATTATTTATTTATTATTATTTCGTACGATAAGTATATCGTATAGAAAACTATGAAAAACGTCGATGGCTGCGGGGTCGATGATCTTGAAAAATATTATAATAGATTCAACAAAGTTGAATATCTAAAGAAATCCAAGTATAAATTAACTTTGATTAACTTATTCAAATTAGTTGGAACGAAGAGTTCAAACTTATCTGTCGTTTGGATTCAAATCTATTTAAAAGTATTGTGTTTTCTTGCTCGAGTATTCGTGGGACACGTACGAGAACCTTTGCAATCGGATTCTATAACCCATTTGCGATATACTTGATCCCATCGATCGATCATCGTATTCGAAAATCCGCCCTTCTCTCTTCTACCCTGTCTTTCAGTCGCTTTATGGGCAAAGTCGCGTTGCCGACGGAAAAAGAAACACGTCGCGGGAGGTGGAAAGTCGAGGATGGAGGGAGAAAATGACGCATGGAGGTGTGAAACGCGACGTAAAGCGCAAATGGAAAGGAGCGAAGCCCCGGGGCCCGCTCGAATTCCGCCTCGCCGCTGGTTATTAGGCAAATACGACCTCGTCGATGATAACCCTTTCGCTCGGGGCTGAATAATATAGCACCCCTAAACGGGCGGCGTTTGATGTGACGCCGGTTCGCCGCGCCTCCCAGCCAATTTCGTTAAGCTTCCCCCGCGTCGCCGTTTCCGTGTGTCATAATCGCACCCTCGTCAGTCCTCTAATCTTCCGGCCCGCGAATCGCGTCGCTTTTTCACCCACGATATTGTCAAACTGTTTGCTGTAATCGGTTAATGGGTTCCAGCCGCTACTTACCAATAACGCTTCGTCGTATTTATATCGTTCGTCATTTCCTTCTATCGATCGATTTAGACGAACGAATTTTCAAGCCCATTATGCCTCATACAGGTCTCATACAAGTTCTTGTAGTTTTGAAAAGCGATCGTCAAATCGTGTCACTCTCCTGCTAAATAGACTATGTTGTTGCGAGGAATTTCGAAGAAGCTACGCGTGGCTATCGGTTTATTCGAACATTCCATACGCACCAACCAAACACACTCAAGAAGTGAAAATAATCGGCAAGCAAGAGAATCCGAAAGCTGTGGAAACAATTTGCTACAATGTTCTAGTCGTAGCATAGTTAAGTAACTGTATGAAAAAAGAGATAAAAAAAAAAAAAAGAGAGATAGAACCAATGACCTCGCGCGAGGATAGTGGACTGGATAACTTAAGCAAATCTAGTCTGAGTCATCCTTTCGTCGCGTCGGCAACGATCAGTAATAGTTATTTACGGCAATCGCAACTGCACCGATATTATGACGTCCCCTCTGATCATTGAAAGCAGGCCTGAAACAAGTTGTCTCGGCGCTGTTCGCGCGTCGAAACGCTCGCTTGGCGTCGAGCCAATTGGGCTGCTGCCCTTCACCTATGCCAGTGAGCGATGTACGAAATTGGTTTCCCTGTCCGCCTGTGAAAAGTTTCACGCGCGAGATCGAGCCGCAGAACCGACCGGCCAGAATCGCCTAACGTTCCCAGAAATGAAAACTATCGCTCCAACCGACGCGATGCGACGCGATGCGACGCGATGCGACGCGATGCGACGCGACGCGTTTATGGGGGCGATCTTGGCGTCGCGGTCGCGGTCGCGTCCACTACTCCACCGAACCTCGAGAACCTTGCGCTTTACCTCGTCGATTCGTCGATCGTCGAAACGCAAATGCAATTGGTAGCTTACAAACGAGTGGACGAATGCTCGAAACGTAGCCAAGTAATTGTCAAAGATCCGATATTTTTCCTTCCATCGTTCTTCCATCTACGGAAAGAAATACGTACGTAAATGATCTTGATCGCTGACATTTTACTTCGGTCGATGAAACGATCCAGCTTCTTCGTTCCTTTATCATTTTTTCGTTAGATTTGTATTTATCGAAATACATTCGTATAAAAGGACCATTGAGAGGCTACGGTTAAAAGTTGTTTGCCAGTTTGAAGATGTTCAGTAACCCTTCGTTCGCTGGACATCTCGCAGTTTCTTCGATAGGTTCAACGTGATTTAAAAGCAACGATTCCATTTGCGATTATCAATAGCCAACTACTACCGTCGGATGAGCTCGGTAGAGATTCGATGATCTTGCCGAAGGATAAGAAACGTGCCGGAAACAAAAGTTGGAACAAAGTCACCGACAGGCAGCTCTCCGAGCTGGCAGATTTCTCAGCTGCGAGCTATACGAGAAGAGGTGGCTGGTTTAGAGAAGGAGTTGCCAGGCTGCAATTCCTTCGGCCGAGCTCTGAATGAAAGTTATGAGGATGAATCTGGCCGAGCAAGGCGGGGGTGGGCAGCGTTCAACGAAAAAGAATGGAGGATGAAGAGGCGAGAGTCTGAACTCCCATCGTCCCAGGCGTATCCACTTACAAGCGACACTATGGCCGTGCCGCGGCGCGGCGGCTAGATTTAGGCCAGATAATATACTGTTCTTCGTACGCATGCACGGAATTGCCCGGCAAAGATGATCGATGGCCAGCCGTTTACCGGTCGCCAGAAAATTTCTACGAACGACGATTGTCCCGAGATCGTGTTATCCTCTCTATATAATAACAAATTTTATTCTTAGTAAACGGTGATTTGAATCCTAAAATAATTCTCTCTACTTTCATACTTTGAAGAAATGATTTTATATTTAGCGGTATGCTATCACGAAAAGTAGGTAGCTAGTAAATGGCAGAAATAACGTCGATAGTATTTCATTTGAACAGAGTGGCGATTTAGAAACGTAGCAGAGTAGAAGCGGTCGTTGTAACAGCAGTTGTCGGTAGTAGGTAATGTTAGTTTTATCCTCTATATTTGCGTGGATAATCAAAGTGGTGGTGGTTACAATCGGTCTAATCTGATTCGTTCTAATCTGCCGTATTTCGTAAGCTAGCGCCTAAGAGTAACAGTTAAGAAGTAATCGTTGTTACGTTACAACAAAGCAAAGAAACAGTTGGTGATAGAAATATTACTTATAACGCTAAAACGGCGCTGCACTTGTAGCTACCATAAACGAAACAACACAGTTTCATACACGCGCAGAGAAATGCTCGAGAAAGAGGATTAATAGCGTGCCTAATGACTACTATTCGAGACACGAAAATTTCTAGTTTCGCTTGCCTCGCTTCTACGATTGGCTTACGCTAATCGGCCATCTTGCAACGATTTTGCCACCTTCTGGGTTTGCTTGTATTTTGCATAATTATTTTGCAAGAGTCACTACGTAATTGTTCCACGTTTCTCTTCCAACGACCATTCTATAATTATTCCGCAGCGGTTGTGCTTCTTCCTCCTACTGTGCTTGCTAGCTAATAAATATAGCGTATAATTGTTCCTCCCATCGGACATTGTTCTCTAAAAGCTCGTTAGTTTCGTTGCTCGAGGGAAAAGCACGTCCTATTGTCCAACCTAAGCACTATTGTCACGTGGATTTTTAATCGACTTTCTTCGAAGCTGGATTCCAAATTATATATTCGACTTGTAAACTAAGTTAGCGCTGCAGAGTAAATGGAAAGTACGTCTCGTTGATATACAACGAGGTTTTTCCATACGAACAGCGGTAGCCTAAAATTCCGTGCAATTTATACAGATCGCTTAGCATTTTTCCAGAAAGCTCCTCGATTATTATTCTCTCTACAGTGACACGAGAAGTACTTGCCGCGCGTTTCATTCGGTATACCACGGTATGTTCATTTTCGTAGGTTCGATAGAGCTATACTTATTTGAACGGCATTTAGCAAGAATTTTTCACAGGAAAGTACCTACTACGTTCGATAGACCGGTAATAAAATAAAATCGAGGGTAAAAGAGAATCGAAGCGATGCGACGGTATCAACGAAAAATCGAGAATTTAAAAGCTATTCAAAGGACCGTTGGTCGGTGTACGTTTTAGCTTGCTTTTATATTGTGAAAAGCTTCGCTTGTACCAAGCTTTTCATATCTCGTTCAGCGTCGTATCGTCCAATAATCGTTGTATTTTTTCCCTAAATACGCCATTTACTCCCGAAAAGGTGGATACAACGTTATATACGTTTCGTTTCAACCAAAGACTGTTTATATTATTCTGCCCATTGATACAACGTAGCATAATACAATACCTAGTACCTACTGATGTAACAGACAGAGAGATACATAGGTTTTAATGGAGAATAATTTTAGGATGCAAAGATCTTTAATAACGTATTCGAGTAGCAAAGCAAACGATCATTCGAAAATATCACCGTCGCTAATTTCTAATATCGTTTAACAATTAATCATTGCTGAGCGTAAATATTTTCGAACATCGTATGCGCGCAATGACCGTTATCGTTTCTCCTGCTATTCGTTGCTTACTTTGACTCAGAACCGAACAATAAACAGAATGACAAACGATAAATATATTTTCATACGCGCATCATGCTCAATGCTCGGACCACGATCGATTCTCTTTTAGTCGACCACTAAGATCGATTAGAAAACATAGTCACTATGCTAACAACAACAAGTATCAGGATATAACAGAACAGCGGTGCATATAAAGTGTAACATTTTTTACGCGACTACGCGTGTTCCAACGAGCCATTCAAACTCAAACAAATCCGTTAGAATGCAGCTACGAAGACAGAAATAATTAGTAGCAAAGCGGATGATCGATGGAAAGAATAGAAAACTGTTGGTACGTGTCAAGTATAAAAGATCGCTTAGAAAATCCTTGCTCTTCGCTTTCTTCGCGACTCTCTGTTAATCGAAAAGTCGTTAAAAAAAAAAAAGAAAAAAAAGAGAGAGAAAAGAAAAAAAAAGAGACAAGAGATCCCGTTAAAATTCAACGGTGGATCGTCAATCTTGCTCCGCAAGGTTAATCGATTTCGCGAATCGATAATTACCAGCTCGTTACCATAAATTGTACATAATCGCGTATCGTGTCGGGAACACGATTGTCGGAACATCGTTTACCACGATCTCACGGAGATTATCATATCGAATGTCGGTGAAATTATTCGCTAGTTCGGTACAAGGCCAGCCCTATTTAAATCGACGATATCTCATAAATAATCCGCGCGATTAAACAAAGTATGACTTTCGGCAGTCTATCGATCGAAAAGCTCGAACCTTTATCTACTTGATCGTTCGATTTAAGAGAGTAGGATATTTCGCGATGCCTCGTACATTTCGACGATGTTCTAAATATTCGTGACTGAGAAAATCATTAATTAAAACGATATTTCCTTCCTCGTTTCCATTCTCCATTTTCATTTAAACAGAACTATCTACGTGTTATTCAATCCTATCTTAAGCGATAGATATTCACCGTTTCGTTAGAAGAATCGCGCATATCGATTACGATGGGAAATAAAAATAAAAATATTAACTTCGTCATCGTTCGCAATGAGTACATACAAAGTAGTTAATTCGAATAAATTAATCGAACTGATCGGATAGATTTTTTCTATCAAAGTGTCTTTCTTCCTCGAGTCCGCGACGTCTATTCAAACGATAGACGACATCGGACAGATAGATCGGAGACGGTATCAGAAAAACGAAAGATCACGAGAAACGTATTTTTTATTTCTACTTGAAATCTTCGCTTCTGCCGCTTATACGTCTTTCGCCACTTACGAATCTTCGAATACTTGGAATACTTTGACTCGCGATCAGCCGAAAAACAAAACCGCCCTCCAGAAATTCCATTGGCTGGCAGGACAGCACCTTCGACGTGGCGAACGTCCAGTAATTACCCCTTAATATTATTTATATCCGAGCGCGGTTATATCACGATCCGGTAGAAAGAGGATTGGCAAAGGAGGCTACCACCGCTTTGGCGGTTTCGCGCAAAACCTTGCGCGGCATTCCTTCGCGGAAGAGGCGAAGGTCGCCAATTATCGAAGGCGGCTTAATGCGAGCCACTATGACGGGTCATATTCAGCCCCCTTTTTGCTGGCACGACGATTCCACGCGCGGCGTCAAAGTGTACCGGCCGCTTCGTAAATCCTCCGAGAGCGGCTTTCAACCCCACCCGCCGCCTCGCTTTCTTTCCTTCAACCTCCTTTCATTCTACACGGTGTTTCACAAATAGCCAACAATAATGCTCTAGTCATATAATATGCTGGATTTTATTTCCAATCTCTTCGATCCTAGTTTGGCGACGAGAGCGCGTCAATAAAAGATGAAACGACGATGCAACGTAGCATGGATAAAATAGGTATATATACCTATCGTCATACGTGCTTTCGATCATTCGCCAGCGACTTTCATCGCGGCTCAACTTTAGGGGTAAGAGAGTAACTGCGTCGGATTTCGTCAAGTTTACGGTTTTGAAAAAAGGAAACACCTGGTGTACCGTGAAAAAAAAACTGGAAACTTCGACGTATCTATCGATCTTAAAATTCGATGACAATCGTTGTTATAGACACTAATAAGCGTAGATAAGCAAATGCTTACGGAAATTCGTTAATTTGACGAAGATGACGGAAGAGACGCAACTTAAACGAAGATTCGCGTTGCATCCTCCGAGTATTATCTGTCGACAGACACGATTCAACGTACACGATATCGTACGGTATTTGGGTCAATTTCTGGCCCAGTTGCTCTGGAATAAAAAGAAAAAGACTCAGCCGCAAAGTGGCTAGTTTACACCGAGGGCATAATTTGCAAACGGACTGGATATCTTAATCAGGCACCGAGGACATGTTTACGACAAACTCGTCGTCGCGTATCGACGAAACGAGCCAGCTTCTTCGTAAGTCGTCGAATCATAAATTGATTTTGTATGGAGCGATGCAAATAACAGGAGGTTATATCGAACGATTATGAGTTGATCCGGCGATCGGCGTTATAATTTCGTCCCGTAGCTCACCGTAAAATATTCTCGCCGCGTTTGATCGTACGCGATAAATTCGCTATTTTGGATAAAGACATCGGAAGTTGTATCGTTCTTGCTTGCAATTAGCGGAATCACGTTCCGAAAAGCGTCCTTTACGATGATATTGCGCGGAATTTATGATGGAATCGTCGGTAGCCAAGAGAGTTGGCATCCATTTACCCTTGTTAAATCGCTATTTCCGATGGATTCGACGATCGTTCGACGATCGTTCGACGATAGGTTAATAATACGATAACCTAATGCGAACGAACTGTACCAGAACGTACTTGTTCTTTTGCTTTCTTCTTCCGTTACTTCCGCAAATTATACATCTTTTTAAGGTATTTGAACGTTTCGGTAAAGATAAACGCTATCTTTGGAATAAAATTGTAAGAAATACCTAATCGAGTTGAAATGCTAAACGACATATCTGTCAGACTTAATCGAAATTGTTTTATCTTTACCAATTTTAACTTCCGTAATTATAGAGATATTTTAAACAAGATAATCGGTCAAAGCGTAGAACGCGAGGCGACGCGAGGCGACGCGAGGCGACGCGACGCGAGAAAGTTCCCCGGTCTGGGAATCGTTCGTAGAATAGTGGAACAAGTCTGATACTGTCCGTGTCGAATCACGATCAATTTGTTCACGAAAATCTGCCTGTCGATCTTAGTCGTTCCTGACGCACGAAGAAGCAGCAATCACGATAACCAAACGAAAGGAGGATTATCCGGCTCCTAATGCGTCTTCTTATCTCTTATTTTCGCAGTGCCTTGTTTCTACCGCGCATCTACCGCGCTTCTACCGCGCTTCTACCGCGCTTCTACCGCGCTTCTACCGCGCTTCTACCGCACTTTTCTGAGAAAATGTACGCACGTAAGAACTTGCTTAATACCGGGATTAAGTCGATACGTCTTTTATCGATTCCACTTTTACACGTTCGTTATTTATTTCCTATCTAATATCGAGTCTAAGTCTAGAATATCGTTTTCACCGTTCCTTTCCTTACCTAATGATTCGTCTTTATTAACTCTAACTTATTCTCGACCTATTTCTTCTCCTTGGTAAAGAAATCGGCTCCTTCAAAATTACAGTTCGTCTTTGAATTTTTATACCGCATAACTCTATCTCTAGTTGTACGAAAGAACGTCTACGTTACAAAATCCACCGGTCGGAAAAGCAATTTTGCAAAGTATCGCCAAGATCGCCAAACCTTCTCCTGCCTCTCTCTCTCTCTCTCTCTCTCTCTCTCAGTCACCCTTTTGTTCTCGTCTTTTCATCCTGTTTCTCCACAATAGCGCGTTCGCTGCAGGATGATGCGATAATGACACCGAAAATATTCGCGCGCGACGGAGGTCAAGAAACCGGTAAGTCGGCTTTGTCGACTGTAAAAAAAAAGCGAGTGTGCATTTCCCAGATTCCTGCCGCTCTGCCATTCATCCTCTTCTTTCTCCCTCTTTTTATTGTCCTCCATGACGATCTCTTCTTCCTCTTCGTTCGCTCCTTTTTTCTTTTCTTTTCTTTCTCAACGGCTGCGTACCTTCCACGATTTTTCACAGTCGGTCGATATCGATTTCCATCTACGATCTTCTTTTCTATTTCGTTCCATCTATTTTTTCTCGTCGATACAACCGCGTATCTCTGCATTTTTCTCCGTCTCTTGTTCGCGATTATATATTTCCCCGCATTTCCAAGCCAATCGATATCGATCGAACGTTATTACACCCTTGTTCTCGATTATTCTCCCAGCGCCGAGTTTTCTCCAACGTTTACGTTTCTTCTTCTACCACCGAGCGCTTGAAGACTGCTTAATTCGCTGTCAATGCTCGGTAATTAGATTGTTTCAGGAAGGCCGAAGAAACGCTCTCCTTCTTCTCCTTCTCCCACTCGGTTTACTAATCGTTGAATTTTTCCGTTACTACTGGTTACGCACGTTTCGATCGTTGTTTGTTTTATAGCGCGTATGGTGGATCTACTTGTCATGCTCCGATTGTTTCATGATCGCGTATAAGTAGAATTCTTATCGCCATGATATTTTACGTCTCTCGATAGTTATTTCAGCGGAGATAGTATAATCTTGGTTCACCTACTATTTGATCGAACGACCAAATAAAGTAAAAAGTCGAGCAACTCGAATTATACGAATAGTCGTATCGATTAGTCGTAGATGGCGCGAAAGAAAATTTTACGATTGAAAAATATCGTTGACTAAATTACCTATCTAAAAATATTTACATCTATCTATTTAATGTGTCGCATTGGCGCGATAACATTCGAGCAAAAAGGATAATTCGATGTTTAACACGAGATAAACACGTAATTATAAGTTTTAGCCATAACAGATACTCGTGTAATTTAACAATTTCCTTCGTGTTTCGATCAGCAGAGAATTCTTATTTCGAGGCAAATGCCATAGAAACTAAACACGCGTGTATTTTCGTATATTTTCGTATTCCGATAACATGCTAAATTTGTATACATATGATAAAAAATATTTCATTTTCTTAGATAACTATGCTAATGCTAAAAGTGATATACATTCGACGCAAGATAAACACGTTGGCAAAGTTCTTTCCAGAGAAACGGAATCTTCCTTTGGCAAGTTTAATCAATTAAATTCAAGATTTATTTACCTTTCATTTAAATAAAGTTCCCGATACACGCACGAATTCGCAAATGGATATATAAATTTGAATATATCGATGATATAAGGAGGAAGGGAAAAAATACATTTCCTCGGTTATTAATTTATTCGAAACTTATACGTACGTATGCTTAGTCGTTCTTCGCGTTTTTTCCCCCTTTATCGTAATTCATTGGAAATTAATTCGGTTGAAATCACAATTACGTTACTATGACATTTTCTCTGTCTCTTCGTCTTTGATCGATAGTTCTGACATTGTCTATTTATTGCGAAACTAAGCCATTATAATTTCGATAAAGTCAGATAGATACGACACGGCTTAGAGCATAGAATCGGCTGATGCTTGCAAAGTCGCGATACGAAAGCAAGCAGTCGGTTTCGATGCGAGTCTAGCCTAGCGTATAGCGAGCGTATGCGTTCGCGACACGATAAATCGATCTATCAATAACTACCTGGGATCATCGACCGACGTGACAGCGCGATGCTGATCCCGTGGGCCGGTTGTTGATGCGTGAGAATTCGTGCAACGCCGACCGCCGGTTTCTCTGTATTTGCATATTTCTCGCGAATGTCTATCGCGGCTCCGAAATAGCAGCACACGCCGACCGAGAACCATCGACCCATCATGATGCGTCCTAGCCACAATACGAAAATATCGAAGCGGGCGCAACGTATTCGCGAATCGATGAAAAACGCGCGGAATCCGCGCGATCAATTTACGATCTTGGAACTGGTTTGTCGGCTCGATGGTTTGCTCGTTCGCGTATTATTTCTCGCAGGGGTGGCGGCGCTTTCCGGCGGCGGTTCTTGCCCGATCGCGGTCTCGCTTCCACCTTCTAAAGCCGAACCGCTTTACAATTTCTGAACGTTCCGAACGAATTCTCTAGATTCGCTAGATTTTCAGAATTTCTGATCCGAGACACACGCTCGACGTAAATAGTTGCGAACGCAAAGCTCATCGCGGACGCGTATTTCGCAAACGCATCCCTTGCGTCTCAGTGAAATTTGTTCGCCGGACGACTCGACGAATTCTGTGATCCCGTGGCGCGTGTTTTCACACTTTGAAGATCTCCAAGCTTTCGATGCTTTAACTCAGCCAATAGATCGTTAAAACGTTTATTCTGTACGAGAGATGATGACAAGAAATAACACTGATTCTACGGGAAGACTCAACAATTCTGTACGTTTTTAAACCGTGGCTACAGAAAGTATTTATCGTAGTATATACTACGAGTATATTTTATTTATTTTTCGGTCTCACAGTCCGGAAAAAGAACTTGGCTTAAATATTTCCAACTCTCGCTCATTCCGATACTTTATTTAGAGCACGCATCACATCCAAGGACCCACGCACTCGTCTTTACTCCCATCCCAACCGCACATACCTCATCTCGGTGTTTACCATAGCCTACCTATTTAGTAGCATTCTTACAGCCACCGTGGCGGTTATCGATCGTTCTACCGGGTGCCTACGATCACCGAATATCTCCGTTACTCGAGGATAAAGGTCTCGCGAGTTTTTACGTTACGTATTAGATTATTAGTACGAGTCAATGGAAAAACCAGGCTGCCATTACGCGCCGACGTACAAAGTAGACTTTTGCTCTAAGCCGATTCGCAAGATAGAATACCACCGCTACGCATTTATGTATTAGACAAGCTATCGGCCTACTAATACCGTCCGAATTGCAAATTCAATCACAGACGCTAGCGCGATTCGCGTATGAAGTTACTACCGTCGGTATCGAATACTATTATCGTATCAACATCCTTCTAACTACGATATACACGCCATTCACCAGTATCCAAACACTTTAGTCTATTTACGGTAACAGTTAGTAACAGCTATTTGAATTTACCAAGATGTACGTAAAGTTAAGATGGTTGGAATTAACGGCCAGAAGCGGTACTATCTTTTTATAGGATCGGCACGCTATAAATTCAAACGACACGAATATTAAATAACGATAATACAAATACCGATGCTAATAGATAGATGTAAGTCGATGGTTTGGCGGACGGTGTGTTTGCATCCGTTGAAATTGTATCCACGTCGGTTTAAAGAAGTCCAAACGCATCGTAGTCACCGTGCCGTAATTAACGCATTTCGCTTTTTTCCACATTCCATTTCTCACGCTCACCTCGAGACGAAAAAAGAAAATAACGAGCAGAAACAAAAGGACAGGTGGATGTTCGCGAGCGAACGAGACGCGTTCGAATGGCAACTCGCGGAACGAACGGGCCGGACGTAACGATGCCGAGCGACACTTATATCGAGATCTATTAATATGCAGTCGAGCTGAACGTTAGACGGTGCTTAGTCTCTTGTCACGCGTATTACACACCCAATACACCCCCTTTAATGCGTTGTCAACAACACGCTACTCGACACGAGTGTTCCTCCGTTCGTCTGTCCGTGGCCTGTCGTTTAAATGGCCAAACTGTTTAACAAAACTGTCGTCAACTAATGATTCTCGAGCACACGATACCGTGTAACCAACAGGCTCGATCGTTTTTCACGCGATCGATCTTTCTCTTCGTTTTCTTTTATTTCGCCATTCGAAGTCCGTTACAATTTTCCATAATTCATAGACGAACCGACCGCAATGGCCAACGTAATTTATTTCAAATTCCGAACCTCACCGGTCAATATCGAACGCTAAAGAATCGATGCTTTTAAGCGTTTACATCTATCTCCGTCGCAGTAAAGTATACGAGTGAAATATTTCATCTTCGCGTATGTAACAACACGTATATTCTGCCATGTTGTTTCACGCGACCTCTTCTCTTGATTATCTTACGTATCGTAAGCGTAATAATTCAACGAAAATGAATAATCGCCGGCACTAACGATGATAAGACGAGGAAGAAGAAAGAAGCAAGAACAGTGGACATGGCCGTATCCGCAGTTTTAATGACAAATTGTCGATCACTGCGATAGCGCGCGCTTAGCCAGCGCCATTACGTAGCGACGCTTCCGATTCTTACAAAGCGCGTTACGAACGCGTCAACTTTGGCGACAGAAATCGATCGCCAAATGAAAAATATTGCGTTCAAACAGTGCAACTGGAGTAACAGTACAGCGTCTACTCGCGACTTATCTTTCCTTCGCTTGGCGTAGCTTCTTTATTACAGCTTTATTTCAAAAGTATTTGCAATTATAATACTTCGTCTTAACGTTCCGTTGATTCACGGCGCTTATCGCATACGTTTTCACGCGTTTCTATCTTGCAAACTAAAATTCTGCCTCGTATCTAAAGAGGGCTTGCTTTTTTCACTTTTGTCCCTCGTGCGCTTCCGAAGATTCTGCCTTCCTTTATTTATCCTTCCTAGGATTTCAGATATTCACTTTCACCGTTTTCTATAGTGATTTATGGCCTTAGTTCGGACGCGGTGTTTCTCGTTTCCCCACGCGTGTTAGGCCTATTAATGCGTAATTTGTTTTAATGTAAACGCGATAGAGAATCAAAGACGCCACGAAAGGATAGTTGAAACACGAGGGATGGTTCGGCTATCTCCGGATAGAAACCTAATAATTAAGACGTGTATATATATAGCAATTACGGTGACACGAGCAAGCGATAGGACAAACGGCGAATCTAAATTTCCTTTCGGCGTTTAATCGGCGCGAGTTTCGTATCTTTCGCAATTTTTCAGCTGATCGTCTTTCGAAAAATTAGAAAATTCAACGTAAACGGATAATCGGCGATGTCGCAATCCTGAGAAAAATATTAACGCTTCGCGTATTGGTCGAGCGACGCTCGGCGTGCCTGGAATAAAAATTTTATAACTTCTCTAATTTATAGCATAATAAAACGAAACTTGGAAATAAAAGTTGTCTTGTCTCTTTCGAGAATGTTTAGTAGTCTGGCTTTGATATCTACGTAAATTCCATATCGTGTCTTGAACCCTGAGTAACACAGAACCGTCGTTTAACGTATTGCTCTTATAATAAATATCCAGGTTCGTGTACGTGCCGCGTATCTCGATAATTATTCCACGTATTTCGAAGGATATGTCAATATTGACTTACGAACGAAGCTATTGATAACTATCGGTAATTCACGAATCAAACCAATTATGTGCTGTTATTATTTTCACAAGGTAAAGATTTACAAACTAAATCGCGAGGATCGACGGATCTGCGAATCAGATCGCCATTATCAGTCGTATCGTCAACTATGCCATTTATAACGTAAACTGTAAAGGTATATCGGGCTCTTTGTTGATTTCTAGATTGAACAAACTGTCGCTAGCAAACACAGGAAATGCTGCTATTTTAGAAAAGTCTGACGATCGAAGAACATCTACCGTATTTCTTCAAATATTTTTCACGGGGATTTCACTGAAAATAAATAAATATATATATATATATATATATATATATATATATATATATATATATATATATATATATTTAGCACGGAGAAGTATACCTACATACACCTACTGATAAAGTATAAATTAAACGATTCACGACATTTGGTTAAAGAGAAACGTTCGACGCTACGATAAACGTAGATACAAACGACGCGAAAGAAACATCAATTTTATCGCGCGATGAATAATTTTCACCGAGTATCGCATCTCGTTCGATTCGATATAAATTTGAAAAACGCAAGTATCTTCTATTCTATTCGACTATTCGACGGAGAACCGGCAACGTTTAAACAAATGCATTTAATGTTAACGCGGTTAGAGGATTTTTTTTTCTTTTTTCTTCTTTTCTTTGTTTTATGAAAGCGTACATGTTGAAAATTTCTTAGAACGCTACTTTCGTACGATAGGTATGCACGTATAATCCATATTCGCCGTTGACGCCTTCAACGTAACAAGAGAATCTTCCCTTAAATCGTTCGATCGTCGCGAAGGGAAGTTATCCTTTGACATTTACAAGTTTCTTCCCTATCGAAGCCGCGATTTCGATTCCTCGTCGTTTTAATCGCGATCAACCCGTTGCACGCTGTATTCTCCGCGATTTGAATTGAATCGAGACAATAAAATTGGATTCGCGTCGGCGAAGACGCAAACACATAACGATGTAACGATTATCGCAAAATATGATGCAATCGTGTTTCCAAATGTATATATATATACGCATATATATATATATATATATATATATATATATATATATATACACACGCACACATACATACGTAGGTACAAGGTTACCGAGTTTTATTGGAAATACCGTGATAAGTATCCGATTTGACGTTGAATTAAAAACAGGAGTAACAAATTAAGATATTAAATATCAAATGACGATCGCGCGGAGAATGTACTCCGTTTGAAGAGAATTTACGCGATTCGATATTTTCGTGGCGCGAGAGTACTGGAAGACACATTTGCTTCGAAAGGACATTAAGTTGTGGTATAGTATAATATATATATATATAATATGTGTATGTATGTATATGTATCCATTTGGTACAGGTATATATAATTTGTATTCTTCGTACGTTCAAGATGGGAGCCTCGATTTATATTTAAACACTATGACTTTGACCATCGGTAACGATATCTAATAAGCATATTTTAAGATATTGATCAATCATAAACGGACTTCAACTTCTTTCCTGAAATGAAGCATGAAAATAACTTTAGTATCGAGGAAGAGCGGAGCTGTTTAAACATATGCTGTCGTATAATATTTAATAAGATTCGGCAGTTTACACGTTCTACGCCTTTTACGCTTGAAAATAAAAGACATAGGCGGGAAGACTGTGAAGCGTAAACGTATCCAAAGACTCGATTATAGTTTGCATGTACGTATCTAAATTGATTATTTTTCTGGGAATAAAGGCTAATCGCGGTGAAACCTAATATAAACAAAATAATATTGTGGTAAATATAAATAGAAAAGAAATAACGTTTTTCTCCTTGAATATAAAATAGAATCTCTACTCTTTATGAGAAACTTTGAATAGAAACTACTAAATTTTGACGCGACAAATCTGCCTGGATCTTAGTAAGGAGTCGATCAGGAGAGACATATAAATTACATTTGACGAATAACTGAGATAAATGTACGTAGGTATATTCGGATTTCCGTGGAAGAGAATTGCGCTCGAGCAGGAAGCCAAGCGATCAGGAACAAAAGTAAATGAATGATAAATACGTTATTCGGCAGCGAGATATGTTTACAAACATAAAGCGTTACAAACATAATTGCGTCTTACGCATGCAGTAACTTCGAACAAATGTACCTACCGATCGAGATTCAAGACCTTACCTTGTAATCGTGGAATTACGTTCCTCGAACGGTATTAGCGTCACTATTTAAACGGCGGATCGCAACGACCAGTTAACTCGCTCGGTTAACGAACACATAAAACAGTCACAGGTACAGAAATATTCGCAATGTAAAAACAGCCGATAAGAAGCTCGTATGGAAAAATCTTGAAATTGTATCGATCGTTTGGCAAATATGATTGAATCGTCGGGTGCAACGGTTCCGATTTTTGCTATTACGAATGACGACAATTTGCCATTACGAATGGCGTCGGTCGGGAAAGAAGCGGGAAGGATGCTTGCCGCGGTCCAAGGATTAATCGAGAAACACGGACTTCTGGACGTTCGACGATTCGTATGCCGGGGCCCGGCGATATCTCTGTTTATCGTTTAATTGAAGAACACATAAGCCGGCCAGTTAACGTGAAATAAATAGCCGACAGCGTTGCTTAACTCGAAAACTGGACCCCTGTCGATCGGCTAGATTCGAACGATTCCTATCCATCGATATCTTTGCAACGCTCCAGCCACACTCGACTGCATATTCCAAGATTCTGCGAATAAAGCTCGCGCGTCTATCGAACGAATCTAATCGTTCGAGAGATGTTATTTTAAAGCAGCGAGAATATCGTATTCCTGGCCATTCGAGCAAGAATAACGCTGTTAATAAGGTTATTCGACTACCACCAGCAAGCCCATGCTGCCATTGGAAAGAATATTATACGTATAATAAATAAAATGGCGAAAGAAATAGCTAATCTTAATCGTATCGGCAACGTCTCGAGATCTCTACTTAATGTCAAACAACTTCATTTCCCGGATAAACGTGCAAACATAAGATCATCGGAGCAAGCAATGGTATTTTTAATATCTATGAAAGGTCATTTTTACTGTGATAATTGTTTCACTCTGCTAGATCGTATTTTAATATTAGTTCCTTCTCCGTAAGAGACAGATAGCTCGAAAAATTTCGATGAAACACCATAGGGTTTTCGAAAACTGTGAATCGCGTCGTTAAAATAATACGCTATAGCGACGATTGAACAAAGAGAACTGGTCGCTGGTAACGCCAGCACGGAGAAGAATTTTCTAGTTAATAAATCAAAATGTAGGCGAAAGCGTGGTTTTCGGTAAACTGGTAAATGGCAAGTCAGTTGAGTATTCGGTCCGAGTAGTTGTGATTTTGCAAAATTCGACCGATGGCACGTAATAAATTGGTAACATAGGTCGAGTAGCAATATTCGCGTTTACTAATGCATTTGTAAGGTGGTTGTTATCGCGATATGTGATGGGATTTGAAAAGTTTGATCGGAATATAGATAAATCGCAACTAACGTAGCATGGAATGATCGTAAAATGTATTTGCAGTAATTTAAAGTCGCGTAGAAAACTGTTTCTATGGCTACTGTGTAATGTGCTATCACAGTAATGTATACGCGCGTATAATAACGCAAAAGTAACGGAGATAGATATTTTCATTTGGAATCGAAAGGAATATTGGCGATAAGCGAGAAAGAGCTTAAACAGCAAAAGTGGCTCGTATCGCGTGGTAAACGAGAGAAGATTTCCAATCCGTTATTCGTTCTCATCCGAATGTACATGATAATTTGTAATTAATTTTTAGTAACTCGTTGTCAACGTTGTCTAATAGACCAGGGTACATATACGTTTCTTTATTACGATGGGTAAAAAGCGTAATCGAAAACGATGCAACGTAGAGACGTGTTTCTATTTTACGTGGTCATTTTTCGACATCTTAAAAACAGATAAGAATATTTCCTGGAAAATCGACAATGCACCGTGCACTATGATCGATGATATAGCTTATCAATGGATAACTAATAATTGACAAATGTTTGCGCAAACTTTGTTCGAACTCAAAGGCACGCTTATCATCGAAAACTTTTTTCTCCGTGACTCACCGACGCGCGTCCTTTTCTTACGCGCACGATCTATTTTTCGACCGTATTTCTAGAAAATTATCGAATCGCTCATTCGAAAGGAAGCTTTTTCGAAAAGAAACGAACACATCGTTTAGAACAGAATCTTTCGGGAATAAGGTTTGGCATAAAAAACGATTTTTGGAGAATCTTCAAGATTCTCGAGTTCCGATCGGTAAAATCGTGAGCTTTGCTCGAGCTTGTTTTCTTCAACTTTTCGAGAATTTATTATCGAATGTAAATTTCCCGTTCTAACGATGATCGTAAAGTTTATCATGGCCGAGACGGACGCGAAATTTTTAGCGTGCCCAGTTTCACTGGAAATGTCACTTTTTCTCGCGTACAAACAATTCCATCGTCCTTGTCTGATTTTGGACTTTTTAACTCGTACGGTAACGCTTATTTGTAAAGTAGAGTCGGCTTCGTACGTTGCATTTAATGTTACGGTTTGATTATCCGATGGCGCGGCGGCGCTGCCATATAGCCTTCCCAGAGAATTGTTCTTTGAAATATTTTCGAGCTTGGTTTATTTACTTTTCTAAGAAAGCAAGTAGCGCTCGCTCTTTCTGTTCAAGTTATCTGTAATTTGTCATTAAAATTATCTTTACAAAATTGGTTGGCCGTCGCAAGACCAATATAATATCGTTAATTTATCAAACGAATTTTTGATAACAGTTGCGCGCTTTCCGCATTTTTATCACGCTGTTCGAAGAATACGATTTCCCAGATTTGCTGCAGCGTTCCTTGCTCGCAGTTCGACGCGATAAACACCGAACGAAACGCAAAACAATATCGTTTCGTTAAGCTCGTCGGTGACATTATTTTCGAATATCACTATTTCGAATTGGTATTTTAGCATTTTCTTATCGGTTACGATCGCACGCGCGCATCCACGTAAACGCACGTTTGAAAAGTTTTAATATCAAATTATTATCGTTTCTCGAAGGCTATTACGTTTGCGTTCAAAAAGATCCGAATCGTTGCAACGAATTTTAGATCTTTCTAGTCATCGAACTTGTCATCGAATTATTTCTATCGGAAATGCTGAAAATATTTGAATTTCCGATGATGCGCTTTGTCTCCTAAAGCAGATCGAGCATCGCGTTTTCGGCAAGTACGAACGTTTGAAATTGTAACGCGTATAGGTAGTTTCTGATTAATTTTTTGCAGAACGTCGAAGAAATCCGGTTTCGCGTGGTCGTTCCGTCAAATTCCTGGCGATATCCACCCACAGTTTAGCATTACAAATACCGGAACCTGGCGAAAGACAAAAAATACGAGGATCCAGCAAACCCTATCATCGCGCCATTCACCGGTGCACTTCTTATCTGCGTTTCTTTTCGGACTGCGTGCCGCGAGAGATTCACGAGGGTTCCGTGAAATTTCACGCCAACAATTCCTTTTTTCTTCCCCTTCTCTCTCCCTCTCCCTCCCTCTCTCTCTCTCTCTCTCTCTCTCTCTCGCTCTCTCGCTCTCTCTGTCTCTCTCTGCGGTCGCGCAGAATTCGATCTCAAAGGAATTTCACCACTTCGGATACGTCCGAGCTAATCAATTAACCGGTCGACTTTATCGAAAAAATTCCCGCGGAGACTCTATCCGCCGGCTAGCGAGTATAGTTTTCACCAAATTGTAACTCTTTTAGTTACATGTTAATTGCAACGGTTTGTCGATTGTTTCACGCCAACGTGACCAATGTGTTCGATAGATCGTAGAAATTCACGATTACGCGTCAAATAATCGAACAATTGCGAAGAAGGTACATCAAGCTTATTGCCAGAGTATAGTACTACTAATTCTAATTAAACAGGAAGAAAGAACAAAAGCAAAAAATCTGCGAATAGAAACTTCAAATAAAAGAATATCTTTGATCGATGGTATAACGTATTATTTGCGACAAGTGAATGCGACTCGCAACAATTACGAATGTTTGCGTTGCAGGGTTAGAAAACTGGAAGATCCATAAATAACACTGAAAATAGATATTCCACGTAAGTATGTATTATGTACGCGTGTGTATCTGTAGATGTATACGAAGATGTAGATGTTTATATGTAATTATGTATAGTATACGAATAAACGTCAACGTTAATTTTTCGCAACGTTTCGTAAACGCAGGTTTCTAGTATAATTGGAAAGGAAGGAAATCTAAAATCCGATATGTCACGATATAGACTCGATCGGTTTAGCGATAGAGAAATTACTATATTCGCCAGATTGGCAATCAAAATTAATCGTCTTGTCGGGTTAGTAGGTTAAAAATTTGTTAAAAAAAAATAACAAGTATTTAGCGCGCTTCGTTCTATCGAAGGACAAACACATCTGACGGAATATCGTTTGCTCGGTACACCAAGTACGATATCGCAAAGTATATGGTAAAAATGAGTAGTAGCGGGCGTAACAATCGAAAAAGATCGTGTATGTTAAAACATTGTAGAATGGCGTGTCTACGCTCGAGAGACGCGAATGGTTAAATCATCGTTTCAAAGGGCCTGACGCCGTCGCAGCTAAACAGTTAATTTCACGCTAAAATCCTCATCGCCTTCTAATTCTATTAAAGCTGATCGAAACCTTTAAAAAGCTGCGCAGTCCACGTTATCGCGTTACAGAATCGTATTGCTTTGCCTGCTTGCAGCGAAAACTGCTTTTGAAGAAAAGTAATTCGGTTTATCGCGGTAAGGAATAGCTAGTAAGTTTGAGAAAAGCAGTCGTTCGGTAGTACACATTGCGGGAAAATTTTGCGAAACGCCAATGAACGTGCCGAATCGATCACTGTCGATATGAGAAACATAAACAATCGGTTTGAAGAAAATCGTGGACAAAGTATTACCTAGAAAGCATAAACGAAGTATTGTTTACGGCATTAGCGGATTCGCTAACACGCACACACACGCGCGCGCGCGCGCACACACACACACGCACACACACACACTCACTGTGTAGCGTATGTTAAAAGATTTCCCGCTATTTCAACTGTTTGTTAAGATATTCCGTTCAGTTATAAAATATAGCTACGTTGAAAAAGATTTAGCAACGGATTATGCTCTGTACATTTTATTCGTTAATTTATGCCCACGGTTTAGTTCCACTATTATGTATCTAGGTTGGTTTTGCTTTCTTTTTCTCTTACGTTATTACATCCGCTAATAAATATTATCGCCATAATTCAGCGGAATCTTTATTTATACCCGAATAATATACATGCAATTTCACTCGATTTGACCGAATACAAACGGAGTATTTATCGGAAAGAGTAGAAAATTGTTTGTAATTTTAGAGATTACCACTAGCGGAGTGATTCGTCAAGTTTTAAAACGAACATTCGCTTAACAAAGCCCCTACGCTACGACCTGTTACCGAAACTTTCCCTCCAGCTACGATTCTCGTTTCGTTCGACCGGTGTCGTCCGCTTACTCGCTATTTATATTTCTATGTTGTGCAGAAAGAAAGGACGGTGGATGAAAAAAAATTGGCGTAATTACGCTTCATAAAGAAGAGAAACTGCTATGAGAAATCCGTAAAATCATCGACTTACGCAGTTGTTCCGTATAATATGAAGAGCATCGCGAAACAAGCCAAAAGTATTCAGCTCGAGCGGGAAGAATGAAAAGTTTACTTGCAAAAAGTAAATAACCACTACTTGGCAATTACTTTTGAGAGTACGATCAAATTGAAGACACTAATTTCGATGAAATTCCGTGTAGCTCGTGACAAATAACTTTCTATTAACCGACAGAAGAAGAAAAACTACTTGAAAACTCGTCCAAAACAATTGGAGAAACTTTACCGGAACGTGCTTCTTTTAATTAAAACGAATTTAACAGCGAACGTTGAATCGATGAAACTTTATCTCGCAAAAATTATTTTAATACCTTACTTGGGAAATTTATTATTTTATATAGAAGCCCGTCAGAAGGCAAATCGATCGATTCCGCTGTTCCTAACTTTCTAAATGTCATTAAATAGATACCGAAACGAATGTCTAGTCGCGAGGAGAAAAATATCACGTTCCCACCGGTCCATTTCGTGCAACTTATGAAATTGTTCGGTATGGCTCCTGAACGGCTCATACAAATACACAGTAGCTATTACGCTCATCGACAAATTACAAGTTATTGCAATTTTCAAATTCCTACTTTTATAGGGTCGTCAGAATTGTCCGGGTCGGCCAATTTCGTTTGTTTTCACTAATACGAAAGACGTGACACGCGAACCAGACAGCGTGTCGTTGTTATTCGCAGAACCCGCAACTCCTCGTGACTGTAAAAAAATTGCTCCGCCAGATTCGACGCTATCTTTCGCAAAACAGCGTAATAATCTCAGCGAGTCGATAAAAAATCTTGCGCATTCTGAGAATCACAACGAAACTTGGTCGTCCGATGCCTCGTTTCGTATTAGAAAATAGCTAACCACCTACCTATCGGACGATAGTCTGTCAACTACTTTGGTATTCGAATATTCCATATACCGGCAGTTTCCACGTAAGAACAAAAAAAAGAATTTCGTATCGCGAGATATTTGGTATTTGTTTTCTTGGAAAAACGTACAATTTCGCGGATAAATAGACATCTATGTCGAGCATCGAACGAACAACGAAGCAAGGCAGGCGAAAAGAAGAAGAAGTTGAACTGGCAAACGAGGAAATTGCATCGACGACGTTTTCGAAGATCGGAGTCGACTTACGATTAAAAGGATACGTTTAACTTCCACTGTTCGACACAAGTGTTAAAAAGTACACGTCGATGTTATTTTTGTTGCCTACGTTACTCGTTCAAGTTATATTTCTTTATCGAGTAAGCACGTTTCTTTCACGATAACCCTATCGTAGCGGGTATATTTCAACTTTAGCGTAAAGCCGATGCGAAAGACCGCGCATACCTATCAACGATGATTCTTTTACGTTTGCCCGCAGCGTAAGAAACTATTTATCGATGGTATTGGTTGGTCGCATCGAACCAGCATTCGAAGTGAAATTCAAGAGCCAAGCAGCCTATCGCGCCAAACAAGCAACCAGGAATACTGGCTTCGTTTCCCTCGCCGGATAATTCCTCGATCGCGCTAGCGCCACTGTAGTTTCGTTAAAGAAATTACGTTTGGACAACCAGGCATTTAGCAGGAAAATGAGAATCGCAAGCACGGAACGTCGCTGAAAGGCTTGAAACGAGTTCAACGTCGACCTACAGCACGCGCCAACACAAGTGACAAGTGGCCTTAGCGCTCGTCGCGTTTTCGTGCGGGTCATCGTACTCGAGAAACGAGAAACCTGTCTTCGATGTTCGCGTTTCCCAGTTGAAAAGGAACGCGATCGACGAACTCCTGCCTCTATTCGAGCACTTGCGTTTCGGGGAAACGCGAAACGCGAAACGCGAAACGCGAACCTGGCAGTTTGCCCCTTTCGATTTTCGCCTCGAACGCAGCCGCGTGAAAAATAACAATTTTCTATCGTTCGCTACGAAAGGTGGATTAAACGATGTCGATGCTATTAGGAAGCAGACGATCGGAAGAAAGGATCGGCAGGATATTTTTCGCGCACTTTGAACACAACGAGAGAGGATAGGATTCGAAGCGGTTGTTGGCTGACGGGTCGGTCGCGCCGCTACGAGTCCGACGGAGAGCTTCTGTGAATCGAGTTTCGATGACACTCGCGGCTGATCTCTTGGCGCGACGCGCCACCACGCCGACGGCCACCATTGCATCACCTTCCTTTCCAACCAGTTTTAATCACTTATTTCCTGTAAAAGTGGCTCGAGTGCACGAAAATGTATCGTTACGAGCCAAGTACGACGTTCGTACGTCGTCGAAGCTCGTGTCGCGTTCGTTACACGAAGAGTACAGTAAGAGTACAGAACGATCAACGATAGCGCATCGAGCGACGATTTCGAGAAGCTGCTCTAACATCTAACAACTAATACGCTGGATGACTGTTACGAATTCTCGCGTTCCAGTTATCCAGCCACGCTAAATCGTGTTTTAGGGCCTGAACGCGCCACTCTTCGTACCTGCTGTCCTTTGTTGTTATTTGCCTGCCTTGCGATTTAATGGTACTACATTTTTTTCTGCAAGCTGACAGACGATGCTTGATAATCCGGCTGCTCGTCGCAAGATTATCGATATTTCTTCGAACCACGAGGTTAGATGTAGTAGAATTCGACGCGACTCGACGGAGAATTTCCCGAAACTCCGCCAACAACTTTTGTGACGTGAAATGGGTGACATGTCCCAAGTCCGATGTAAAATTCAATACCTGATGGCGAGCGTTTTGCTTATCTAGGTAGAAGATCTTTTAGAAAGTTGTGGATATCGAACTAGTCGTCTTAGATCAGGAAATACGATAGACGAACGACGAAAAAATGCTGGAAAGACATGACGATGAAACGATGAAACAACGATCCGTGCGACGTCGTCGTAGGTGCATCCTTTCTACGGAAGAATTCACTCTCGCGAAGAAACAATTATTATTTGGAAAGAGACGTTTGTCCGCGGTTGGAGGAGAAGCAAAGAGAACCGCTTGACGGTGGCGTAACCCAGGAACTGCGTATCAACCGAAACGGAACGTCGACGCGACCGAATGGGAAACGATTTCGGGGATACGAATTTCTTCGATACGTAGGCTAGCATGGAAAAGCCGACAGGTTACATGGAATTTCCTCGATCGACATAGGAACTCTGACCGAGTACACCACCTTTAACGTTTCAAGCAGGTGAATTTTAATCGCATCACGTGGCATCCAGGCTGTCCCTGCTGCTCCGCAGACACGATTTCTTATCCAGGATGCTTCGTCGCTGTCGTTACTCCGTAACACAACCGTTGCCTAACCGCTTTCAACCGCCGTTCGAAGACACGTTCACAATGGGTGGATACGGTCGTAGTATTCGATTCACTGTTTCGCGACGGGTATCGACATACGGTGAAATAATAGAAAAACGGCTGGACACAATTTACTCGACAGGAGCAGCAGCAGCAACAGCAGCGGCAGCAGCAGCAGCAGCAGCAGCAGCAAGGTAACAACGGCTAACGACCCTTTCTCGCCTAATCTAACGCACAAGAGCACTGGAGAGAGAGGGGGTGTAGGCGCGCGCGTGTGTGTGCGTTGTGTGTGCGTCGTGTGTGCGTCGTGTGTGCGTCGTGTGTGCGTCGTGTGTGCGTCGTGTGTGCGTCGTGCGAGGGCGCGAACGCGCTATTTTCCTAGATCCGGATTCGTACGTATCGCAGCACTCGATAATATTCACTTACGGGTCTGGTTCACGTTTCGTACGGCGTTGATGAGCAGAGGGCCCTGGACAAGATCCTCCTCGAGGTGGGCACGGCTTGGTCGAGCTTGCTTTCTCCGTGACATTCCTTCTAGCCTGTTGATTGCGTTCGGATTGTTGGCGATCGCGGTGATACGGTGGTGCGCCGGGCAACGAATCGGGACCAATATCTCGCTCAGACGGGCCGACACGCGATCGGTCCACGCCGCGGCGAGGACCGCGTCGATTCCGCACTCGACGTTTCCGGTCGCAGGTTAACCGAATCACTGCTGTACTTCACCATCGACACTGTCAGGGAGCCACACCTCCCCTCGCGCGCTAATCCACTTCCTGAACGATCCCATGCGGAAAGAACCGGCGACGTTTCAACTCGGCCAGTAATAACACACTCGAGCCATCCCGGAAACCTCTCGCGGCACTCGTCGAGTTTCTCGAGACGGCACGTGGCGCGCGCGACCAACTCCCTTTTTCTGTTCCACTGACGATACGTCGTACTGTATTTCTCGTATTTTGTCACACACTCGACTCTTTTTTTCCTTTCTTTTTTTCTACCCGTGGATCAGCTACGACACAGACCGGTGTGCGCACGTGTACCACCGAGAGAGCGAGAGACTCTGTCCGTCTGTCCACGCGGGACACCGCGTGCGTGCTTACACGTTCGTTCGTGCTTGGCTACGTAGTTGCTTGGCTGCGTGCGTGCGTGCGTCCGTGCGTCCGTGCGTTCGTCCGTGCGTGCGTGCGTCCGTGCGTGCGTCCGTGCGTGCGTGCGTGCGTGCGTGCGTGCGTGAGTGCGTGCGTGGCTACGTACGTGCGCGAACCTGTGTATATGTGTGTTTATGATTGTATATCTCGCGCGAAATTCGCAGCTCTGGTGCCTCGAGTCGGCCGGACGACGGACGGACCAGCTCTGGGCCTGACGTCGCGGCGCCCCTCTCCTGCGCTGACCGCGGCGTCCTGGTGGGGACGGAGGGGAGAGGCCTGCGCGCGCTTCCCTCCCCGCCGCTCGACCCACCGGCGCTCCCACCATCGGCCGCCAGCTCCCTCCAACGCGACCCACGCTCGCCAGGGGTGGGATCAAGTTCAATGTGTACTCGTGAATCTGAATCAATTCGATAAGTACAGCGGTCGAAAAAAAGTATTCGTATACCGTGAAGCGTTCGACTTCCGTTGCTATTCAACTTACGTATGTGATGGTAAATTAATCGCTTCTTGCCGAGCCAACGTGGGAACTTGATGCAGCCTACGGCCTACGGGGACACACAGCGTTTAACTATGAAATACTAATTCCGAAAGTTCCTCGCGCGACTATCCGCGCCGAGCATCGCCGTCTGCTTCGCGGAATCCGCTTAATTTCATGCCGTGCATGCGCGTATTCGTTTCAACGATTTCGTTTGCGTCTTTCTCGCTGCCGCCGTTTCTTCCTCCGGATTAACCGTTATTACGACGGCATAACGAGCATTTGGCGCGGAAAAGAAATGGCTGGTTGGAACGCGTCTGAAAGCGAAGGGAAATCACAGTGAGAAATCTACGAGGTTATCGAGAACGGTGGCAGACAGTCTGGCCGCTGTTTAGCGTGTCGCCGGCAACAATGAAACTCGTACCTGCGTACAAGCGTGTACAAGAAAAAGATTCGCGTTCGGTTTAGGATACGAGTAACTCGTTGGTCGCCATCCATCCTCCTCTTACGATCGAAGCGTCGTTTGTTCCGGGTAATCGGTAAAAAAGCCAGCGTGAAATACGTTTTCGCTGAATTCTCCCAACTCTGAAATCGAGTCTCGTCCGGCCTCCGAACGATTTTCGCTTCTAATTTAATCATCGTCCGTTGCACCCAACGAACGCCGTATCTCGCCATCGTTCCACGTTCTCTACTCTCTGAATTCATCTTCGCCTCGTTCGCTTTCTTCTCGCACCACCCCCCCCTACCCCCGCCCCCGCCCCCGCCCCCGCCCCCGCCCCCGCCCCCCGTCCTCCATCCAACACTAACTTTTATCCATTTCTTCGTCCGGTCTCGCTTCACCCGGCTCGCTTGCTTCTTCCAAAAAGAAAATTCCTTTACGTCTCTATTCTATATTCTCGGATCGATTATCAACGACGATTTACAAGCTCCTCGTCCATCCAACCCCCCCTATCGACCCCCTGCGATCACGTTACAATCGAAACATAGAATCGCTATGAAGTAATATTATCGTCGATCCACGACACCGTTCGTCCACGGTCGTCGCTTGTCCACAGTTTTGGCTAAGCGCAGCAGCAGGTCGAAGGAAAAGCGAAAATTTCCGCGTGACGGGTCCGGATGATTTTCTGCTCGAGCTTCGGTCGTGTTTCTGTGACTCCCCACTCGAGCTACGTCTCGACAGGTTCCCCTTCCGGCGCGTCTTCGCCCCACCAGGCGGCAGGTTGCGCGGGGCGTGGCCTGCGTCACACGCTGCTCCGCCCCCTTATGCATTATTATAGCGAGCCACTCGTGTCTCTATGATTTTATATGCCGCGTGAATATTCTACTCTACGGCTTCCCCACCGCGCGTGCCGCGCTCGCCGCGCTCGCCGATTGTATTCTCGTCGCGCTGACGCGGTTTTTATAGCAACGCCGGGCAAACGCTGCGATCGTACCGGCGTCCTCAGCGCCGTCCTCAGCGGCGTCCTCAGCGGCGTCCGTCTCTCCGCGATCCGCTCTCGTTCGGCATTATCGCACGCGCACGCAGCTTATCCGTGTTTCGCTAATGTTTCGCCGTAGCTTCCCTACTCTCTCTCAGCGTCGGCAAACCTTAGCCCTGCGTATTGACTCCTTCAGCTGCAACCCGTTTTTCCGCGGACACGTACGATAGATGCCCTAATACCAGAATCGCTTCGACGTATAGGTTACGCGTGCATATTTCATCGAGTAACTTATCCTATCTATATATATATAGGTTTACGACGGTAATTTAAAAGCGACGCGAGAAACAAAAAGCGCGAAAAGGTACCTTTCTTTTCTTTTCTTTTCTTTTCTTTTCTATATTAACGCGATAGACTCGATGCTTTTTTTTCACCAACTCTTTTATATAAAGGTAACACGGATAAAACTTGGAGCTCGTTCGTCTTTGCAAACAGCTGCTTTACTCGGAAACGTTTGAATCGAGAAGATATACCAAAGTAAGAAGACGAACCATGCTTTCGCCAACTTTTCTACTTTTCGTCCAGCTAATATCCACCAATGGCAAAACGTTTGATCGCGCTCGTCCGATCGCAGCGACCTGTGAAAGAAACAGAAATTCCACCCGAGTAAAGTTTCGTCCATGACATTCGTAACGTTCGTGCGGTTTCTCCGCACGGTAACTTGCCTACCTAAACATCGAATAAGAAACCAGATAGCCAGCAAAGTACGTTCGGTCTCGTCTAAAGTTTAAGAAGACCGTTCCGTAGAATTTTCCACGTATCCGACGCAGCGCGCAAATTTATTCCATTTGCTTAATTGCTTAAATCCAGAAGAGACAGAGCGCGTGCCTTGCGGCCAGTCGACAAACGTTTCCTTCGAATCCGTATTTTCGACAATAGGGTCCGGGGCTACGTTCAACCCTTAACGTTCGATCCCGAAAAGGCTGTCCGCTGGCTGACTCGCCCCTTCCAGCGACGCGGCACAGCCCATTCTGGCCTCGTCTTTAAGGTGTCAGCGCGCTTTAATCTTCGAGAGCTCCGGCCCGGCTCCCTTTTACCCGGCTGTTTCGCTTTGAAGCGGCCGGTTATACTCTATCATGCGATGCCGCAGGGGGAGAACAGGTGGATCGTAGGAGTATCGACGATTCGACGGAGAGGGACGGTATGGGGTAAGGCGAGATGGTCCAAGGTTCAGGTGCTGCCAAACATTCGCCGTCGTTGCGTGCACTTTTATCGCAGAAAGCATTACTCTCTCTCTCTCTCTCTCTCTCTCTCTCTCTCTCTCTCTCTCTCCTACTACTTCTTTCTCGATTTCTCGTTCCTTGCGAGTTGCGCTTTGAAGGTAGTGTGGTGGCGATGGCGGGCTCTCTTGGTTCGCGATGGAACAACCGGCGCTTCTTTGGGGCTTTGCGCTTTTGTACCAGCTTTGCCTTGCTTGTTTGCGGCGACGATTGCTTCGAGATGTTCGAAGCGCTCGTTTCCCAGCTTGATGGTACATATTCGGTCATAAAGACGACTAGATTTTAGCAATCGATTCATCGTATCGCTGAAATGTTCATTTCTGTTATCGAGATGTTCTCTCGTGAAATACGCGCGCCTCTACCGTACTCGACTCTCAGCACCGAATATCTGTTCTAGCGAAAAGTTCGAAAGATCGACTTTACGATGCCCGATAATATCCTACCGCGAATCGCGTCTAAATTAGAGAATAAGAATCAGCGTTGAAATTTGTATATACCCATCCCGACAAGTATATACGTATATCGTACGTACGTTCTCAGTGTATCATAACGTAGTTAGCCTGTATTCGTGGAAACAGCAGAACGTAACGAGTTAGATTTTCCTTAAACCGTTCAACCCTTTCGTTCGTTGTCTCTTTTTATCCAAGTCTGTTTACGATCTACGATGCGAGATACGACTTTTAGCCTAATTGCGTGACTCAAGCTTTCAGGCGTGGTAACGAGGCTTAGGCTAGCAGGTAGGTAATTTCACGCTATAGCGTCTAGTACCGTAGAGCATTTGTCTGTCTTGTACTTTGCTATATAACGTATTCTATATTATCGCATCGCTCCAACGTGTATCGTGCTTCCACGTGATCGTGCACCACGTCGAGCTACTGCGTTAGATTTCATATTCGACCATGCTACGATAACCGTCATTTACTATATATTATATTCTATTGTTAGAAACGAGGTATCAGATGCGCCGCGTTACGACACGCGGTTTCTCTTACCACGTCGTGTTATATCTTTTCCTCGCGACCGAGTACTTGCTTTCATCGATAGTCACTCGCTTTGCACGATCTTACCTACTAATAACCGCAATTTCGCGAAACACTCTCTTCCGAGTGTTCCTGATTCTTAAGTCGAGTCTTCGGAAAATTCTGTTAATTTCCATAACATCTCGCAAGAGTATACTTGGCATACGAAAGAACGATCGTTTCACCTTTTCGCGGAAAGCTCTGAGCGCGATTCTTATTCGGAGCTCGAAAGAAGAGCAGCGTGGAACGCTCGCGAGAAGCATCGGGCCAGTTCACGAAATACGCATTTTCCTGGCATACAAATGCTGCCAGCGTATTTGCATGCGCATTGCGAGACCTCCGATTCAGGCGTGGACGCAGGCGCGCGCGCGCGCGCTAAACGAACAACAAACACAGCCCCGTGAAACACAGTTAAAGCATTAACGCTGCAAGGGGAAGCCCCTTCTTCTTTTGTCTGGAATTATTTTACGAGCCGTAATTTTTGCGCAACCATCGGCTAACCCGTAGCTCGCAGGTAAAATAGAGAAAAGGGTGGGTGGCTAGGCAGGCGCCGGCGCCAGGTTTTGACACCTGCGGTGGTGAATTTTTACCCTCGCCTACCTGTTTCACTCGTCTCTCCCAAACACCGTCCCAATTCTTTCAACGGCCCCCCTAACGCGTCCCCCGTCTACCCGTCGCGATAAATAATTTTTCGTCCCGCCCTATTGGAATTCTTCTTGCCTTTTGCCTGGAATCCCCTATGCAGCGATAAAGCTCGCTTTGCTCAGCTACCGATCGTATCTCCATAATAGTTAGGTCGTGTCGTCTTTCTCTAGCGAGAGATTCTGTCGCTGGTCCCTTCGTCGTTTCGTGTATTTCCTGTATTTCCTGTATTTCCTGTTCAACGGAAACTGGGCAAACTCGTGCTCACTTGCAATCGATAACGTGTCTATCTTGACTGTCGCGTTGCTTTTAGACACACGGTTTCTCGTTGTTCGGACGACTAAAATTTCTACGACATCTGGACGAGGATAAAACGAACGAACGAAGATTCCTGCAAATAACACAGGTGCATATTAAACAGCTCGTCACGCGTATGAAATATCTGTAGTTACACAAGCGTTTATCGTCCACGAGCAGTCGTTCCTTTCGCAAACACGCGCATTTCGCCCTTTCGCGTTACAAAAACAACCCGAATAAAACGCGTTCCCGCTGTACCCTACCTATACCTTTTTCCAGGCAAGCAGATGAAATTTGTAATACAACGGCGTACGAGCTTTTGTTTCACCTTTTCCGAGCGTTTCAGCAAGTTGTCGAAGGGTTAAAGGACCGCAGAAAATCCGCTGCAGCAGGTGGCAGAGGTCTCTGCCTACGGTGTTAACACCCCTGCAAATCGACGTCGTTTAGATTGCGCTGCGTTCAATTAGGCTGCCGGATAAAGAGTCGTGCTTTCACCGACAACCTTCTCTTCTCTCCTCCCTTCTTTCTCTGTTTTCGGTTGTTCGTTCGCCTCTGCGCCACATTTTCTTTCGCGCAACGATATTTTTGCTCTTAGCTCATCGGCTATCCGCATATAGAAAACTTGCTTTTCTCGGCTCTCATTCCACTATGGAAATTTATTCGTCCTCCTAGTTTATCGATTCGAAAGTATTGCGCGTTTCATTTTGTTACGCTGAAAAAACCTTTTTCTTTTTTTTTTTTTTTTTTTTACAGCTAACGTACCGATATCATACACGGAGCTGTAACGGTCGACAAATATATAGTTACTGTATAGACGAGTGAGCGATTTAAGCTGCGACTTTGTTGTTCCTAAACGATCACCTCCTAAAATATCAATCTGTTGTACGTTCTTGAAGTAAATATAAATCTGGTCGAAACTTGCCGATTTAATCTAGATTTGATAAATCACTGCATCTGACTTTCCATTTAAACTGTATATTGCAGAAAGTGTGGACCGGAGTCCGGCTACCGGAGGGTAGCTATAAAAGTTCCGTCATTTAACCGAATGAAATTGGCAGGAATAATTCGCCTGTCGCGAAAACAACCAGCCAGCGACAACTAATTTCGAGCGTCGGTCAATCGTAGAAACAAACAAGCCCGAGGAAGGAAGAGAGCAGGAAGGAGGACGAGCAGCAAGTAGGAACGCGCTACGGCGTGGCAGTAGCCCCGCTGGAGGAGCATCGAACGGCGAACAAAAGACAAAACGCCGCTTCACAGTGGTCCGAGAGCCGAATAAATTAGCCTGGTTTGTGCCAAGCCGCAGCCTCGCTGTTGCGTTGGTCGGCGCGGCGTAGAGTCGAGGGTCCGGTAGCCAGGGGAACCCGTTGGGATCGCGGCGCGCCGCGCCGCGCCTATGGCGTTACAGCGGGTCCCAGTCTCACGGCCGAGTCCCTTGAATTCCGAATTGGTCGAAACTGGCGAACTGGAAGAACCGGGAGCGCGAGAGGACCACGGCGGGTTTATGGTGGCCGTTCGTTCTCCCTTGCTAAAAGAATAGATATGACATGACGTATTCATGAGGATGGCGCGGGTTTGTCAGGCAGATGGCGCAGCGATAGCGGCGGCTGCGGCACGGCATCGGAACCTCCGAGACGAAAAACACGAAATAGTTGTGGCTCGCTCGAGGCGAGACCGGACCTGTTTTCTATCACCTTTCTTCGCGTCTTCGGGGCCTCGCCGCCCCCTCCGCCTTCCAATAAAATCCGATTTGACGTCAATTTATCTACGGATATTTCAGCGGCCGCCGCGGCCCCCTTTTCTTCTTCTTCTTCCTCCCCCTCGCCGCGTTGCACAACTCTCGGCAGCGTGGCGCATGAATTTCGCCTCGCAACCGGCTTCTTCCACCGGCATCCGCTCTTTTTGCCAGCCACTTACGTCGCTAATAAGATCGTGCAGTTACCGATCTGGATCGTTAGGGGCCGAGAGATATTGAGAATCGGATTTATCGCCGGTGTTTCTTCTTCGCCACGAGGAAATCGGCGCCGGTATCGTTGCCTGTCGGCCGAACAACCTTACCGGTTCCTCTTCGTTATATTAATTTTCCATTCTACAAATTGCTCCAATTCCAGCGTGCTCCAATTCCAGCGTGCTCCAATTCCAGCGTGCTTGGTGAAGTTGCAGGCTCGGCGCCTTGCTGCCTGTTGTAATAGGCGAATTAAAGGAATACCTTTCGTTACGCCGGCACGTTAGCCTCGGTATCGTCGACGAGAGAAACTTTGAATCACAGAATCGCGAAATTAAAGCGCGATGGAATCCGTAACGCTGCGATTGCATTTTCAAATATCGGCCTGTAAGTTAATCGCAAGATGGAATAAAATTGAAAAGTAACGTTGGCTAAACCGGTTTGGTTGTGCAAATTTTTGTTAAAAATCCTTGCTGCAAAATGAGATGGTAGATGGTATTCCGAGTACCGGGCTACGTCAGATCGCTTTCTTACGCGGCTTCCAGCTCTGCCGCTCTTCTTCTTCGCTGGCCTCCTTCTTCGTTCTTTCTCGCGCACTTTGACTTTTTTGTCCACGAAGGTCGCTGCGAGAATACCTGCCGCTCCTTTTGCCTCGTTCCGTCGGCCGAGTACCGCGACGTCCTGCGATTCCTGGTTTCGCGGTGAACTTTGTAACGATCGAAGGGACAAGCGCAACAACGAGAAATATTTCCTTGATCTTTCACAACCACCACCCAGTATTCTTCTCTTACTCCTATTTATCGTTTCCATTCTGCGTCCGCCTTTCCTCCATCGTAATCTAGATCTCGTCGTCGCGTAGATATTACAATCCAGACGACTTTGTACGATTATTACGCGCATTAAGTGGTGGAATTTCTAGTACTCTGTTTACCTATCGTGGTATATATCGTCAGCCGATACGTTAACGTTTAAACGTTGCGTACGCCAGGAACCGCGTACGTCTAAAAAGTATCGTGGCTACTTCGAATCCTATACGATAGGAGCTACCACACAGGAAGAGCTAATCCACCGTGTGCGAAGATTTGATTTGGCAGGAACGAAACGTTAATCGTGTATCGGAAATCCAGGAAATCCAACCGTTGCTTCGTTGGATGGTACAGGTTCGATTCTTCCGATGCCTCGTTGGGTTTCGATATTTCCCGAACGCTCGTCCGCCAATATCCCACCCTGTTTCTCTGGCAATAACAATAATAATGCCCGACGGGGTTCGCGATGGCGCGGCGGCGACGCGACAGGAGGCAGGGACGCGGCCAAGGCCGGCAGAAAGGGGCTCGGGTCGGCCGATCGCGGATCTCGGTCGCATAAATTTGTTTTAATTGCCAGCGACGTTACATTTTGCTTTAATTATGCCGTATTATCTGGGAGGTAAATTAGGTAGGCCCGGCTCTCGGTCCATCTCCTCCTACCCTCTCTTTTCCCCGTCCCTTGCCAGGGCCCTTGTCCTCTGTCTCGGGGACAGCTCGCTTCTAGCGATGGGCATTCGATTCTTCCTGTCGCTGCCTCGTCTCCAGCAATCTCGTTCTATTTGGTTTTCTGCCGTCTCTAGAAATCCACCCAGTCCTAACGACGATAATATATACGTACGCATGGACAGATGGATAGATAATAGAATACTATAACGATAAAAATCTATATACTCCTATCTCTTCGTAGTCGCTTACTACTCTCGCTTACTACTCTCGCTTACTCGTCTCACGTTTGAAATACGACGCGCTGTTAAACATTCATAAAGCAGCCAAGGCGACGCACCTTTGCCATCCATCAGAATCAAAGGAAACGATCTGTTTCCTCTCAGAATTCGTTTGCCCGCCGTATATTAATAAACGCTTGTAAATATCGTCGGTCGGCTGGATCGATAAGGGGGAAAGGAGAGGAAAAAAGGAGGGGGAAAAAAGGAGAGGAAAAAAGGAGAGGAAAAAAGGGGAGGAAAAAAGGAGAGGAAAAGAAGGAAAAGAAGGAAAAGAAGGAAAAGAAGAGAGCCACTGCGAGAAAGCAACGTTACAGCGTTATCGCGAGTTAGAGGCGCGAGAGAGAAAGCTCGCGCGGATCTAGTTCCAGACGACTGGAAGCGTCTTGAGCTCATCGCTAGCCTTTTCTGCGCAGTCCACCTCCGGATAGGATCTTTCTCCACCCGCTGCTCTTTCTTCCCGGCCGATCAGGGGCCTGCGGGCCCACCACCCCAATTCCCTGTTCCCTCAGAACGGAGAGAGCGTGTGACAATTTACTCGGCCGATCTCTCCTGGGCCCTCGTCCGGCCCCCTCCTTTCACCCTTTCTTCTCTCGTTCTTATAGCCGCGTTATTTATGCGGGGTCCGGCTAATAAACATATGAACGCCCGTGGCCTCACTCGTGAGACCAGGCCAAGCACACACGCACACATTCGCCGTCCCCGGCATTGTCTCGTCTTATTAACAGCCGGCCGGACGATATATCTCGCTTGTCCCCGCTGGCCGGCCTCCGGGAACATCTACCGACACCTTCGGCAAAGGACAGGGTGTCATAGAGGACTCGAACAACGCGCGCGCACGCCCACGGACGCTTTCGGATACATTTTTCCTACGACTGAAACGCGATGCCAGAATCAACTTTTAAATGGCCAATGAGTTGCGCTTTGGCTCGAGAATTCCCGTCGAGAGCTGTGTCTTTTTCCAGTGCTATTTACCGACTAGGTGTTACCGACCAGAGGATACGCAAATTCCATTACGAAAGAGACGGATGCGTATTGTCGAAATCGAACTTGCGGAAGAACGATCGTAGGATCATCTGTTTCTTTTCCACGTCTCCCCTTTCCTTTGCAACGATAAATCAATCGACGCCCATAAAGTCGAAGCGGATCTATTTGGCTCTCGAGCGATTCTTTTCACTGATTTGCCGATTATAATTTCGTTTCGATTCGATTAGGTCGGAAAACGTCGATTGTTCCTGTTATCCAGAGTTCTCTTAAGAAAAATTTCAAAAAATCTGTCGAAGAAACAGCTTTTGGAAGAGGGTGCAGAGAGGCAGGATGGAAAAGGGAGGGAGGCTCAGTTGCTTTCGGACGAGCGCAGAGGGGCCAGTTTGTAGAAGCGACGCGGCCGTGATGTCAACGAATATTTATTTAATTGGCTCCGCGGCGGCGCGGCGCGACGTCGAACGTTGCCGCTGTGTTATGCGGGGGCGATCTCCATCCTTTCCCTTCGCGTCCCGAGGGAGACGATACTCCCAATATTATCTTCGAACGTGCCCCAGCGTCGTGGGCAAAGCGATCGGCTATAATCGGCTGTCTCCTCCCTCTGTTTCCGTCGGCCCGACTTTTTTTCAACCGGATAAAGCGAGCCAATGTTTTATTAGGCGGCACCGGACACGCAGACCGATCCTTTGCGTTCTTCCGATTTCGCGTCACCGCGACCAAAGCAATACCCTAAAAAGGACGCTTTGCATCGTTCAAGTAGTACAGGTTTACATTTACACGCGGTTTAACGCTGTAGGAGTAACGTCACCGCAACTTTCAGCAGAAAACGAACAATTTTTCGCAATGCGGCGTCGCTTTCCAAACTTTGCTCTCTTCCTTTCTTATTCGCACCGCTAATATACAAGTATTCGCACGTTTACCATAGAAAGCTTTCATACACGCGGATCTATATCCGTGTAGAATCCTTAGTATCGTGATGAAAGGGCATTGCCACGACATTGGCACGGCGTATCGAGCAAATTTCAACCCAACCTGAAAATTCCCAATCTCTATCCATATGGAAATTATAAGATATTTACCGCAAATAGTTAAACGGCATGAACGGTCACCTTAAGCACGCTTCCAAGATCGTACACCATTGAACGTACCGAAACTCGTTGATATTACGGACGATTGCCTAAATATTTCTGCCATCTCTGCGAAATGTATCTATATTTGTAGCTACTAAGTATCTCGTAAGTTCTCTATACGTTTTTAGAATAATCGATAAAAATTTTGCCAGCACGATCGTGATCATTAGGCGTCGTTATATATTAAATCGATCGTCGTTGGATCATACGCGTCCCGTTACAAGCTTCGCTATATGTTACGTTTCAGAGCGTTTCGTAGAACACGAAATTTTTGCGTCGCAAATCGCTTAACTTTATCGAAATTCTTGGAACACGAGGATGCAACGAATTATATCCACGCGATGCGAAACGAAGTTAAGAAGGAGTCTCGATGCACACGACTCTTCCTAACCACCACGAGCACGAGTAATACCATTCTCCGATATAAATTCCGTAACGAGCGAAGCCCTCGAGTTCGATCTAATCGTTCGCAGCTGTTTCGTAACTAGAAAACGGTGGATAGGATAACCGGAGGCAACAGTTATGATCGCGACGCGATGTCCGGGGGACGCGTCAAACTCGAAAACTCTGACATTCTCTTGGCGCGTTTCTGCCCCCCCCCCCATCAATTCGCGGCCCACGCATTCCTCGGCGGCGCGGTTAAGTGTCCTCCGATAAGCGAAACGAGGCTACCGGACGTAACTTATTGGCAAGTTGCGCAGGAGTACACCGCAAATGGAATAGCTCGCGACATCGAGCGAGTACAGGGGGCCTAGAGGGAGAAAAAAGAAATGGAAAGAGAGGGAGAGGCAGAGAGAGAGAGGCGGAGAGAGGCGGAGAGAGGGAGAGAGAGAGAGAAGCAAAGGGGGCAAAGCAGAAGCAGAGAGGAATATCTGTCGTAGGGGGCGGAGGAAGGAGCGGAAGGAGCGGAAGGAGCGCTCTGCTCTGCTCGAGCGGTCGAGTGATTTGTGAAGACGCTGCCGTGGTCGTAATCACGTGGGATCTCCGGCTCCCGAAGGAGCGAGAGGGCCGCATGGGCCCAGCCACTGCCGGGAACGGGACCGACAGATTCTTATTGTTATTACGGGCAGTGACGTCCCACGATCCTGGCATGTTTATGCGTCCAGATTCGAGGCGGCCTTGGCGACGAACCGCGGCTGAGAAGCCGAATCAAAGAGCCTCCAGTCAGTCTTCGTGGCTACCGGGCCCCTCCTCATCGAACAGACCTTTTTTTCCGATCGATCCCTCGGGAGGAAACGGAGAATTACATCGGTGACGAAGACGTTTCTGATGGCCGTGCGTACTGCGTTCGATCGCTAGACCCGACGAGGATTTCCCTGCCGAGAGACCGAGAGAGGTGTTCGACCGAGTGATTGTCCTTTGACGGATTCCGTCAGCGAACGAAGAACGATAACCACGGGTTAGACCAGTTGTTGCTCGCTTCTTTCTCTTCTTCCCTCCCTTTTCCCCCCTTTTTTGCTGTTTTCCTTTTTATCCTACGGGAACGCTTACGCATCTGACACGATAATATTCGATATCCACGTATCCTCTACGCGTATTCTTCGCGCAGAAAATCGTGTGTTTCTTTCGTCGCGCTTCACCAACAACCTGTCGAAGTATCTCTCGAAACGGTAAGGTCTCGATCGAAGGCGGTCCGATCGGCGGACGTTGGCCACGCTTTCTCTCCCCATTTCTTGACAAAATCTGTCGGAACAAGGGGGTGTGTTTATGACGCGCTCGTTTCAGGCCCCCGGCGTCATAAAGAAGCAGCGGCACGAGCCGATGGAGCTGCAGAACGTGCTTCTGGGCGTGGCGGGGCCCCAGGGCGCCTCCGACGGGAATAAATTATCTCGCGGGCACGAGCCGCCGCACCCCGGTTATTATTGCCTAATAGGGGGTCGAACAAACGATTCCCGCCTACCCTCGATGACGGCGTGATTAAATTGTTGTTAAGGTCGGCGCCGAGGCTCCCCGGAACCGGTTGAAAGGAACCGACTGGACGTCGAGCGCGAACCAAACCGTCGAAAACTCGAAATTTCCCTTTTCGTCCCCTTTTCTCGCCCATAGATTTACCACGAAACTCTGTCAAACGACTACTTGGGGTCTGCCGTTTGATTCCACGGCAAATATTCCTTCGCTCTTCTTCGTAGTCAAATCGAATCCTTCGTATCTACGTTCAATTCTTCGATTAACCGCTATGAGTGTCCAAGACATTTTCAAATACCTTTTAACGTCTTGACGCTTCTGTTACGACCGTTTGTCGAATCGAACGTTTGAAAATTTCTTCGATAAAGATAAAAGGGAACAACAGGCGCGGCAATGAAATCTCGATGAAAGCTACGATTCGCGTAAAAGACTCGCGCGCATATACTTTTTGTACTTTCAATGCGATCGAACGTGACGGATAGCTTGGCAAAATAGAAATAGAGTAGGTAGGTAGATCGGCTCAACGTTTGAAGGACGTATTTGAGAGTGCGCAAAGGGATCGCGAAGAAGGAACAACGAAATGTCGAAGAGTGGAGCGTGGCTTACCCCTGAATAACCTTGAACGGATAAAACTAGCAGCCTTTACTCTACTTTGGTCGATTCAGGATGCAAGGACATTGTTGGAAACTCGAGTGCCCTGACTGAGCACCTCTACCGATGTTTCACCTTCCTTCGTCTCCATCTGTCCTCAAGCAGCGCCCTTCCTCTCTCTCACTCTCCCTTCTTCGTCCCTCGTCCCGCTTTCTCTTTCTTCTTCCCTCTAGCCACTCTCTTTCTCTCTTTCACTGGCCCTTTCTCTGTCGTCACGGGCATCAAAGCACTGTCTCGTTTACACGGCTGTCGCGCGATACTTTATGCTTTAATGTCGACACACGTTGTCGCCTGTATGCCTGCCTGGCCAAGCGGGACACGTGAATTTTATCCAACATGTCTGGTGGCCGATCGTACCAGCAAACCCGTTCGAAACATATCCGGTTGGAAGCGTGGCTTTCGCCCGCCTAAGGAAATTTGATGGTACGAATTTATCGATTTACGATATATCGCGCCCGTTTACTATTCACGATTGCGAATCCAAGCTTTTCTTTATACCACCGCTCTGGATTTTTATTCCTTCCGCGGTATCTTTTTTGTTTTTAAATAGCCGTACACCTTGTTTCGTCGCTTTTGTCGAGTTTGACTAGAAAATCTATACGATCGCGCCTCTATTAGCGGCACTCAACCAACGATCAATCAACGGCAACGTATTTTTATTCGGATCCGTTTCCTCGCTAGAGCGAGCAACGCGTCGCTGGCACGCTCTGTGCGAAGAAAGAGACGCGATAAGAAAATTTGCTTCTTAAATCGTAGACGTACCGATCGAATCGAGACACTGGCAACAATGGATAAAACATCGTCCATTCCGAATAACCGTGTCTTTCGTAACGCCAACGACGCGCGTAGCAGAGGGTGAGACATCGAAAATATCAAGACTAGCGGAAAATATGTAAACGTACGTAAACTATAAGAACGTATGCGAAAGGAATGTGCAAAAATTCGTGCAAAACGCAGTGTACGGCCCTCCATCGGCAATGCTGCGGTCACGGAACGCGATAAATCTCTTCCATCGACACTGGCCTGGCAATCGGCATGAACAGTGGGCATTTGTATATCGAGAAGATAGGAAGAATTAATTAGAGGTATCGCTGGTATCTCCGGGCGTCATTAGCGGGCGTCGCTGTCGTTGCTGGCGGGGTACACGTGTGTAACCTCGCATGACCGGGACCCCTTAGCGAATCTCACCTCCCCGTCCTCCCTGCTGCTCCCTGCTGCCCCCATCGTCGAAGGGCATGATTCATTTTTTCACGTGGCTGCTGGTTGCGTGCTGGTGACGCCCAATTTACGCGGGCCAGTTGCTTGTCGCGCTCGACCAGCCGGTTTAAATCAACAAGATGTAATTTAAAGAAACAAAGCCCAATTCAAATTTCCATGTTCGACTGGACTTACGCAGAGAAAATTTACCTCACCGGCGAAAAGATGGCCTGGCGTTTACTTCACCCTTTCTCTCTCTCTCTCTCTCTCTCTCTCTCTCTCTCTCTCTCTCTCGTTTACTTCAATCTATCGTGCAACGACAGTGTTTTCTTCCGGATCGATTAATTTTTTCACCCATCGTTATGGGCTTCGTTCGTAACATTTTTTCAACTACTGCCGCAGATGTCCAAATGTTTTCTGTGCGTAGGTAATATCTTTCAGCGTAGCGTATTCGCGTACGTGCCCCTCTCATTTTAATCTGCCGTTCCTTTTCACTCTTATTTTATGCCAGCGGGTAAGGTACTCTTCTTTCGTTTTCCTGAAACTGAACTGCAAGTGAGATCACGATCAGATAGACCGATATCCAGCAAAGCGTTACATCGGTATCTGATATAGCCAGATAAGGCTGGCCACTCGTTGGTTTCGCTTTGATACGATTAGATTGGAATTGTTTCTGGTCTTCCGATTGCAACCTGTACCGGGCTATTTAAAAGGTTCAACGACGTTTACGGCTAAGGGCTAATATTTCAAATATTTAGAAAGCATCTACGTTTGAAGCCTACGTTCGTTTCAAGCGCCGTGGATTCGAGGCGAACGGCAGGGTTAGAAAAGGAGTCTGAGCTTGTCGAAAAAAAGTCGATTATAGGAACGGGAACAGGGAACAGAGCGTCATGAGTTTTTCGTGCGGATGGCAAGGGGCAAGGGGCGAGCCGTAAATCTCGAATAGGCGGGTACCGATTACCATAGACACGCCGCGCGTTGATTATAAACATAATTAAAAAGAACAACGGCCGGACGAGATTCTTTTTAAACGTATGCAACCGGCTCGATGCCGGTGGTCCTGCCGCGGGACGCGCCGACCCAGGAAGCTTCGATCGTGTCTCGACCGCGTCGCTATCGATCCTCATCGATCCCGAGCGTCGATACGGCTACCGTTCGCCCTCCTCCTCCTCCTCCTCCTCCTCCTCCTCCCCCTCCTCCCCCTCCTGCTCCTCCTGCTCCTCCTGCTCCTCCTGCTCCTCCTGCTCCTCCTGCTCCTCCTGCTCCTCCTGCTCTTCTCTTTCATGCCCCTTGTCGCGCCGGCTCGACCCGCCGAGGCGGACACGCGCGGCAAGAAAATGGAAAAATTCAAGCAAGGACACTGGTCCGCGGCGGACGACTTTTTCGCGGAAGCGGCCAGCAGAAACGCACAAGGAGAGACGACGCCTTCCATGTAAAACTGGACGATCATTTTTATCGAATTCTGCAAATCGTCGATCGAGCTGCCGATCCTTCTTCGGATAACGAGCTTGTCCGTGAATTCGTGCATTCTCTCGGAGACGCTTCCCAGTTTTGATTTTGGTTTTGCGCGAGACGTTGATCGATTCGACAAATTGACGCGAGGTGGACGACGCGAGTAACCACGTGTTTTAACCAGTGAATTCGTCTAGTTATTGAAAAAATACACTCGTAACATTCTCCGCCGAGTGCCTCGATTATTCGCTACGTTACGTTGCTCGTGTTTCCGTCGCGAAATCAAGACGCTCTTCTCGTCGCAACGAACGAAAACCATCTTCGATAGATAGAAAAATTCCACGAGCGACAGTTTGCCACTTTGAATCGAAATCGTGGTGGCATTTTGAAAGCGGAACGGCATCTGGCTGCTACAAATGCCGAAAAAACAAGCAAGCAGCGCGGCCACTGTTATAATAAGCTCGTATGATCGAGCGAGGGCGAAGTTATCTTGCCTTAGAATCAACGAGAACTCGGCAAAATCTCTCGTTCGGCCGTGAATAAAATCGCGTATTTATGGCGTCGCGGTGGCGCGCCGATGGCCAAACGTAAATTCATTTCGTCAAACGCCGACTGAAATTATAAATGTCCGTCGCTACTCGATTCAGCCTCTTTAACGACCCGCTGCTGCTCCAGCCCTCCGTTCTGCATAAAGATCTTTATCCGCGCGGCTGTTCCTTCTTCAACGTGCTCCAACTTCCACGCCAAACAATCTTTCCTTCTCTTTCGATCGATCAACCTTCGATTTTTCCATTTTCCTCTTTGTTTAACGATTTTTGTGAAAAGTTACCGAGTGACTTATCGAAGGGAATTCTCTGTTGTCCAACGAAACGTTCGATCAGAAGGTTAGTCGAAAAGAGAAAAATATGTAATATTATTTTTTACTCTCTATAGATACCGTGTGCGGAAAAACACGAAAGAATAATTCAACTGCTCGTAATTAACGTGTCAGTTTTTGCCATGTTATTTTAATAGATCACGATCCCTTTGGTGTCTCTTAGGAAATCAGCATCGCGCGATAAATACATATTTCGCGCGAAAAATGTTCAAATCTCGCAGCGACACTTTAGAAGGAGCCAAAGAAAGGTACCAATTAACCCTTTGTAGCAATTTCAGCGGTTCTGGGTAACAATTGCGAGGTAGAAATACCGGCGAACGTGTTGGAAAGAAGTAGCATGCTGCGGGGTACTCACGACACAGGGGGACGAAGGCTGAGAGCGCAGCGACGATTCCAACAAATTTGCACCTCTAATCGCACCTCGCGATACGAGTATAATGAGAGCATGACGCCAGTCGAGGCTAAGGATGAAGGAGCTTAGCAAGGAACCTGATTGGATCTCCGAAGCCCGGCCAGTGTGAGAGGCCGGGCCTCACCTCTGACCCCCGTTCCACGTTTTCCTTTTATTCTTCCTTCCCTCTGCCAACTCGTTTCTTTCGTTCGATCTCTCGGTAGCCTCGGGTCCTGTTCTTCGCTCTCATATTCATCTCGTTCTTATTCTATCGATTTCACGCTGTTTCTGGGGCCGTTGCCTTCTTCGCCGGCCCACCGTCGCGTCCCGTCGCCTCAGGGCTCACGGAATACCTAGCGAATTTCTGTCCAGCAAATTAATTTCTACCTTATCCCCTGCTTTTCTTCTATCATTGGTGCTAGGTAAGTTGGTAAGGTGGTCACGAGCGATAGAACGTATACACTTGGGCGTTTTATTTATCTTTAGAATCGACGGAAGCCGATTAAGTGGGATTTGTTGAAAATTGCTTGTAATTATGTTCCATTGGTAAATTCGAACGTCGAGAATTAAGGCCGAAGGTTCGATCGTTCATAAATCACGAGAGTAAAAATTCTGCGATACGTTGTGTAACGCGTGATGCGATGCAGCGTGATGCAGCAAGATACAGTGGCATTCGAACGTTAGATAGTATTATAAATGTACCTACGCAGTGGCTATGTACATAGTAGATACGTATATAGTTAATTTAATGTTTTAATTGCTCGTTTAAATTTATGGTCTACCGATTTCACGTAAACGTAACGAACGTTGTTCGTTAATTCAGCGTTAATTGCACGCTTTATCCGAATACAAATGTCGTCGTTCTCACAAATTGTACAAAGTAACCGGATACTTAACGTACCTACCGTGTGATATATTAGGCGATGTGATTTTACTTGGCGGCACGAGCACCGACAAAATCTGTTACCTCGCTAACAAACCTTCCTCGCGTCGTTAACCCATAGAACACCTCGGGCGCTACCGTCCGACTGGTCGAGTCTTTAAAAAGTCCGCGGTTCATTGGCGTGCTATAATATAATTGATAGAGTGGTAAAGGTTCGCGTCCTACGAGTCCCGAACGATCAGCAGAAATGAATCACTGCGTGCTCACCTTGCTCACGCACCACACGGCCAGAAGGTCCGCGCGCGTTCCGGCCTTAATACGGCCATAAAGGCAAGCCGCGGTAATAATAAAGTGATAATAAAACGAAAAGCAATGCCCAATCGTCTCGCGGATACGCCGCAGCAAGTTTATTACACGCTGCCATATTATATGCAAGCAACGGGCAAGCAACGGGCAAGCAACGGGCAAGCAACGGGCCAGTAACGGGCCAGCAACGAGATGCCGTTGATTTTATGGGGCCCAGGCAATGAGACCTTTATTCCTGCAACCTTCTCTACTACGTCCGACATTTTCCCTCGGTTTATAGTTTATAGTCGATAAAGGAACAACCGATACGAACCACGGATAGACAGAGTCCAGTTTATCAGCGTCCCTTCGTCGTGATTCGCGATTTTTCAAAATTGCCAATCTCAAATCTCTTTCCGGCTATTACGCGTTAAAAATCGATGAAATCGTTATTAGTAAGGATTTCTTACTACGTATCGAGCGCAGCGCGTTTCACCATCTTTCCAAGCTGTTGCGTGTGCCAGTGGAGAAATGTATCGTTTACGCGACTTGGAACGACTGGGAGAATCGAAAATTGCGCGCTTCGAAAGAAAACGCATTCGATAATTTACCTATTAGAACGTACGTACGCACCTATGTTTTGCTAGAAATGCGCGTAGAAGAGGCTTCTCTATAGAGATGCGCGCGTTCGCGATAGAATCTTGTACGTACGATCGAACGTTCGTAAATGCACAGGCGAAGAAACGCAAGTCGAGTGCAGTGAAAAAGCTGTATCGTCAGAGGTGACGAAGCAAGTAATGCAGGGGTGGTCCTCGTAAGGTATACCATCGCCGTAATTCATCGGTGGACAACGTCTTACGGCAGATTTTAATTTTAACGGGCAACTTTCGGGCCCGTTTATGGGCCTCGATGTATAATTTTATCGCGTCTGCCGATCTGACCGCGGCCCTCCAGGCTAAATATTGTCCTCTGCCGGTGGAGCGGATGTGACAACAGGGCAAGGGGGCCCAATTCTATGGGGATCGGTCGAAGATACTTTTACTTTCGACAGCGACGGAAGCTGCGCCGTTTCGAGCAAATCGAACCGAAAATTTCTCGATTTTTCTTATTATCGTGGCTAAATAGAGGAAAACCAGGTACTTTCGCTTCTTAATACGACTCGATACGATCACCAACATCGGGCCCAATCCATCGCCCAATCATTTCACGTTCTTACGCGCAAGTTACTTTTACGACTTTTAGATTTTAGAAATTGATACGAAATTGGTACGAAATTGGTACGACGAACCGAATGCAACGTGGTCACGCTCGTCGGTTCTATAAATCGAGAGGCTATTTTTGAAACGCTCCCTCTCTCCTTTTCTACCTTCCGACTGACCACTATATTTGTGCTATCGCCTCTCGATAAAAATTTTTCTGAATGGTATAGCAATGGTTTCTTCTTCGAAAAGTTGGAGCCTAATCTGGACCGAGTTCGAATAAAATTGCAAAGTACTACGAAAGCAAAATTTCAATTCTCGAAACTTATCGAGGAGCACGTTCACAGGGGAATGCATTAACCTTCGTCGTTTTCTCGTTGGATTCAGGCACACGCATACGCGATACATATAGGGATGAGCCCGGCAAGACAGCCAGAAATCCTGCAAGCGAGTACGGTGAAACGAAAGAAATCTATACCCTGGAAGAGGTAAGGGCTCCTTTATAGATTTGTAGAAAGTTGTAAATCAAACGTTAATGGGAGCCCGCTGTCGGACATAAAGAGCTTGAAACAACGACGCATAACGATAAAGATAAAGGTCCGGGAGAGCGTAAAGGGTGTTCCGGCTCTCTCGGCCCCCCGCCCCACTCCATATTGGCTTTTACGGTCCTTACACCGGTGAACCAGTTTGTAAGCATGAACATTTAAAAAGCTTCGAATAGCCGTCATCAAAGTTTGAGGGATTTCCGCGTATCTGATGGAAGACGGCCGTAAATTTGCGCGCCGATCCTATCTGCCGCGAGCTGCCCAGACAATATACCCTCGCGCTCCAACCACCGTCTTAGGTAGGCTGCACTGTAAAATTCTCGATTTACCGCTCGAAATTTTCATATATCTCCCTACCGACTTTTTCTCCCTTATTTTATTTCATTGCCCCTTCTGTCAAAAATACGGCGCGATGCGCTTTTCTAAATTACCCTTTCTCTATGCCTATGCCCGTAGCAAAAGCGGTCTACGAACATTAGCACGCCGTTTCGTGCAAACTGTGTATTTTTAATACTCGCGAAATCATATTTACGCCCAAAGCGCGCGCAAGCGAACGCTCGCGGTACACTTACGGTAGAAAAGCTAATGCCAAATATCGCGTGACTGATAGGAGTATGAAAATTAATCGAAGCCGGTGGCCGTGAGACGATGTAACAGATACGAGCGGAAAAAGAAAGCGTTGTTTTTGCTGCAACCGAAACGCAACAAGTGACTGATGTTACGCGTCATAATTGGTATACACCATTTATAACATTTCGCGAAGGCTAGTCAAAACAATGGCGAATTTATGAGCGAAATTGTTTCCGGAGGTACGTCGGGTGGCAGCCTTCGGCCGATCGTTAACGTTACCAGTGATATTAAAAGATTAATGGTTCCGTTTCGAGAATCCTAAACCACAGATTATTCATTAACTTCCACGGTAAACGATCTTTCATCATCGTTCGTTGATTTGTTCTCGCGTAAGATAATAAACGGTGTATGCCAGATCACGGTTCGTTGATATTCTTTCGAGGAAATCCGTGGAATGAAATCGACTCGTGGCTCGGTTTTCGGTGTGAATCGATTCGATTTGCAATTATAATTGCAGCCACTTTTTCCGTTCGTCGCTGCGCTCCCTTATGCTGCTCCTTTCTATCAAAACCACGATAAATTGTACGAAACATCGGTAGAAGGAAACGCGTAACTTTATCACACTTTTATCGAGATTGTTCTCTTTTCAACGTCGATGATCATGCGACGCTCGGAGAGAGGGGCACTCTTACAACACGTACGCGTAACACGTAGAACGTACAAAATATGCTAAACGTAGGTAATAAACGGTAATTAATATCCGCCGACTCGGAAGACAAAACAAATATGTATGCGGGTCACGCTCTATAACTAATTTTTACGAAGGTATGCATTTGCATAAATACGTACGGTCTATTAATAAGCAGCAACGCGATGTCCGACGGATGCGAAGCGTCGCGAATCGACGTCGAGACGCATTTGCATCCACAACGGGCGATTGTGAAGCGTGAAACCGACCCCGTTCACCAGACCTCGGACAATTCCAAATATTATGACGCGAGAAACACACCAGCAAGACGTCGCGACGCATTTTGCAGTCACACGACGCCTTCCGCGCCCGTTTGTCTATTTGAACAGGCCGTGAAACGCGAACTTTCTCGATTGTTAGCCTCGTCTGAACTTGGATAATTGCTGCGCCACCATTTCGCCGGACCATTTTTCTATATCCTTTTTACAAGCACTGTTCCGACCAACGTTAAATCAACGTAGAATTCTTGTTGCAAACACGATTGATCATTACGACACAGGGCGTAACGACTATTTTAATATTTTAATATTATTTTACATTAGAGCAATACGTCAGTTATTGGAGGAATTGCGTTGAAAATTTCAACGATTGAACGTACCACGTATTACGTGGAAGGAGATCGTTCCTAGGCATAAATATTCATGCATCGTAATGTCACTTGCTTCTATAGAGACGCTGGTACCATCATTATAAGTTATGTAAATGATACCAGGGTGTTCTAATATACGAGAAGAAAATGTCTCCCTACCGTTAATAGCGTTCGAGGAACGCACCTTGTTACTTTTCACAGGGTACATATAGGTCCTAGGATAGGCTCGTTTCGGAGATAAAGAGCATTCACGTGCACTTGCTATCTCCGATGAACGATTAAACTAAGTTCTTAAAATTTGCCTTGCCTCTCGAGCTTACTTCCTGCGTATAGGCACGTACGTGTATCGATGCAACGAGCATTTCTATGTAGCGATAGAAAGGTACGAAAATACAACGACACAAGGTACGAGTATTTCCTCGAAGTTGGTCGTCGAATAATTCGTCCGTTCGATACTTCCTTCGTACGTTCGACAATCGCGTAATCTCCTGGAACCGGAGATTCGCGAAAATCGACCGATTCGAAAAACGAATGTTGGTGGAAAGGACGCGTAGAAAAAGCGAAATCGATGAAATTTCTTTCTCCTTGGATTATTATTCGTAGGTAGCTATATGGTATAAAGAAACCAACTAAACCAGTTTCCAAAGCAACAGAGACCAGCGCGATATTGTCGAACGCGTAATTCACCGATGCCAAACGAATAACGTCTCCGGTGTTCGAAAAAGGAATCCACGGAATACCACCCGGTGATTTCCACACGGTGCGGCATTCTAAAATCGTTCGCTAACTGGGACTCGCGGAGTCATCGGCGGTCCGTCCAGTGGCGAGCAACTGCGCAACGTCGCGAAACAGAAATCGTCGGTTGGGCGATTAGCGAAAACGCTTGGAAAACGCAGGCTCGTTAGTCGAGGAATAAAACAGGATGGTCGGGCGAGGGTTAATGAAGACCAACCATGACGATGTTCGAGGAACTCATGCCGCGATTTATTCTTCCAGGAATGGCCTCGCGCACGTGTCTCCGACCGGCAAAGTTAGTATCCTTGCCTAGGCAGAAAAATCCTTTCGATGGAAACGCGACGGAAGAAACCGATGTTTCTGCCCTATGGGGTCCGTATACCCTTTTGCACCGAGGCTTCTGCCCCCTTGCCCCCTTGCCCCCTTGGTTCGCTTCTTTTTCCATCGAACAAGGTGAGACCAGGCAAAAAAGCCCGACGTCGCGTCGTTGTCGCTTATGCGAAACGGTGCGTTCTCCGTCTTTGTCTCGGCAACGTTGTTTTTCCTTCCGTGGTAGGTTCTCTCTCTTTGTTCGTCCCATTCAGCGGCGATTTTTCAGAGGCCGCACGAACGAACGCCGTTTAGGGAATCTTGGAGAAACGAGTCGGGATGCCGGCGCGGCGTGGCGCGGCGCGGCGGGACCAGGCTTCCACTGTGCGTGCAGGGTTGTATAATTAGAGTGCAACGCAATTTGTCCGCCTGCGAGGTCCGCCAGACAGGAAACTTGTCCCCCGATTGGCTGCCTTCTGACGCTCAATCGCTCGATTTTTCAGTTCTCTTTCCGTCTTCGGCGAAATTACCCGCTCGCTCGCTCCGTCCTCGCCTCTTTCTATCGATTATGATGATCTGTATCGTCTGTACGAAACCTATAGCTACGAAATCCTATATTTAACATTCCGCGTCTGTAATTCCATGTTAATTCGCAAGAAAATCGCCTAACCAAAACTATACTTGTCAACTACTTTTACAGTCGATAGAATATTACCTCCTATGTCCTATACATATATATATATATATATATATATACTATGTATACTATGTATATATATATATATACTATGTATACTATGTATACTATGTATATATATATATATATATATATACGTAGTATGTACACGAGTGATTAAAACCGGTATGACGCGCGAAAAGAATCGATCGAGTATTTTACGGCGTTTCTTAATTCGTGTCTACGGTATTTGTTGCATAAGGAGCGACCATTTTGTTGGCGACGATTTTTCAGTCAGGATTATTCACCGATCGCCGTGAAGCGACGACGGAGCGCAACAGGGAACGCAACAGGGTCGTTTTTAAATATTCTATATTCCCCATTTGAATTGTTAATGGGGATTCTAACGAGCAGCGGGCCGTGGTTCACAGTTTCCAAGAAGTCGTTGAAAACGTGACCGACATAAATAATTCATCCACAATTTCGTTGTTTAGTAATCGCGTGGTCCTACGATGACGGTTGATGCGCTCGCGATAAACCATAGCTACTGAACGGAAAGACTAGAAGAGGTTCGAGGTATTAGAAGCAATGCGTTTCACGAAGGAACCACCTTCCCTAGACACGTTCGTATCGATACCGACGCGTTGCGATCATTTTTCCGAAAAATTATTACAACGCGTAACGATTCAACCGTTACTTCTCGCGTCGATCCGCATTAGCGCTTGAAAATTTTGCAAGTTCCACCTTTACATTAAGCAGGCTATCGTACATTTCCATTTATTTTTTCTCGTTTGTAGCTCATTGGTTTCCACGAAGCCGATCATTTAAGCAATTTAAACCAATTATCAGAATGGCTGTAATTAACACTATCGTTATTGTTACAAATTGCACCGTAATCGCGATGTATTGCACCGATAAATTCGAGTATTAGGTGCCGAGTATCGGAAAATACTATTACCCGCAGGATAACGCGATATACAAAATGAAAATTATAACAACCATGTGGCATATTTTTTTCTTTTCGTTAGAATTTTACAACAAGGCCACGATATTTGCCAGCCGATTTTACTTTGTTGAAATTTCGATAGGTGTAAATTTCATCGCTATTCGCGTAATCCGCGTGGTTTAAAAATTCGATCGGAAATTTGTCGCAAGAGGTGTTTGTTATTCGTACGGAATCGTAGCGACAGGTTGAGGTAGGTGTTGGCACAACAAAGAAGGTATCCATTTTTACGGATAATTCGAGTCCAGTTAGCAGGTACTTTTTGCCGACCATATATGTAAGGTGCACGTAATTCTTAATTGCCAGCTGTACCAAACAGTCAGAATTCTTTATTTAATTTATGTACATACATTTTATAGCTATACCGGCGACTAAGTAAAACTGGTTTTTTGTTTTTAGAAATTCACATGTAAGGCTTGTTACGCTTTCCACGAAATCGTTGAGGCTAACTCAGGGTTAAATTGCCGTTCCATTAAGATCAAATTCTTTCATTCTAATTCTTACTTCGAGCGTCAGCTGATTTCGCGAGACGATATATGATCGAGGCAAAACTTCTCCGACCAACGGAATCGTAGCGTGCACACCGTTTTTTCCTTCATCGTTCAATTTTACCCTCTCCACGTGGATTCTCCCGCATTCGTAGGATCGCGATCAGTACGAAACCATTATAAATCGAAATCAACATTCCCGCATGCTCGAGGTAAATCGCCCCATTACTCATTAAACGCGATGCTATTCTAATAACATAGACGAACGTCGACTAGACCCGTTCGGTCCACATAAGGGGGTTGAACCATAAGGAGGGGGGGGGGAGAGAGGGAGAGGGGGGATTGACCTACGCGAGAACGCCACCGTGTTCGGTGCACCAGGTGCAACAACGACTCGCTTCCCGTAAATAGATCTGCCCGGAGGGCTGCACGCGTTCCTCGCAATGAGAAATGATTTTTAACCAAGCGGCACGTGTCGATACTCCGAACCAACGAAACAGAACCTTTCGTTCTCAAATAGGACGATTTTAATATTCTTAGTATTGTAAACGTCTCCTGTTTTCGCCTCGAGTCATCGATTTCGCAATTGTTCCCGTAATACGATAAGAATCGATACAACGATAAAAATTCGCTCTCCTCTATGCGCGAGCGAAAATTTTGACTGGATAAAAGTTTAAACCACACCCGTGGCAGTACCACAGCGTAAAGTAGTTGATAAACATTTACGATTGTCATTTCCATCCTAACATGGTTGAGATCGTTAAAGCTTTCCTGAAAAATTTCCCTAGTCGCGTCGGCTTAGTAGCGGCGAACCAGGGATATTAGAAAATGAAAAAGAGATCCGTCTCCTCGGTGAACACGAGCTCGTTACTCGTCGTTACGACCGCCTCTCTCTCTCTCTCTCTCTCTCTCTCTCTCTCTCGCTCTCTCTGTCGCGTACAGATCAAACCGAGGAGTCCCTGTAGCACGTCGCTTGCTACCTCGACAGAGAACGACGAGTCAGAGAGAAAGGTAGAGAAGGAGAGGAAGCGATGGAGAGACTAATCCAAAAACTGTCCCCCAACAAGCTCGTCGCCGGAAGATGATCCGGTGTACGCGGCAACCGGATTTGCCGTGAGCTTTCGTCGTCGGACAAAGGTCTGACAAGCGCGACAAATATTTTGAGCGATCCGCCGATCCGTGAGTAAACGGTTTACCCGGCTGAAATTCTTGCGGGAGTGGGACGCGCGGCCCCGTAAGACGTCACGCGGCGTGGTCCGTCATTGTGAACCAACTTGTTGCACGACAAAAATTCATGCTTCGCGGCGCTCCACGTACCCGCGTAATTGTCGTTGCCGCAGCTGCGCGCCAACGGCAAGCGTTCCAACGACCTTTCGCTAAATAATCTGTCGCGCGGGGATGATCAGGGTGGCCCTTGTGGTTCTCGACGACGCTCGTTCTCGCGCCGCTGGGCAAATCCGACGGGGGTTGCGTTTTAACCGAAATTGCTTCCTTTGACGGGATTTGGCTCGTCGAACGTTTCTTCGACGTTCTTCTTTTTCCTCGCTGTTGATATATTTTGCCAGCTATATCCGAGCGGGCGATCGGTTCTCGAGATCGACGAAAACGATGATTTCAAGGGTTGAACGGTCAGGATTAAAGCGCAACGGATGCGACCCGAGTGCAGCGTAAACGAGATTCTTTTCCGTATTAGCAGAATCGTTTATAGTATTTGCATATTACTCGTGTCTTAAGATATTTTTGGAATATTCATTTTTGCATCGAATCCATTCTCCTAAATGCAATACGGTTCGTTCGTACGGAAGAAACTCCGTACTCTCAAGAAGATTGTAAACGATTTTCTCTTATTTTCATTCAACGTATGGAATTTTCCTCTTATTTCAGAAGGATCGATAGCGAATATTTGCGCGTTAAATTTAGTAGCATCTAGTGCTTCGAAAGTTGCTTGCGATCTCTATAAAAGGGATAAAGATGTCGTACATAAATATGTATGGAGAGGCTGGAAATAAACGCAAGCTATTTCAAATATCAAGCGCATCCTTGTGACACCGTACCGGCGTTGCAGCGTTATTCAAGAGGAGAATTCGACGTTGCGGATCGGTGTTGAGAAAAGAAAACTGTAAATTTACCGTTGATAGTCTCGCTACTCGAAGCTTTCTTGACTCTGTACGTGCGCGAATATTACTGTAATCTTAAAAATCATCGATCATCCAGTCTTGATTCTCGTGGAAATCCTGGAAAATCGAAGATTCCTTCTCGCTGGTTGGACCGATCGCTCGGAGGCGAGCAAAGAAAGAAAACAGGATGGAATAAAAGGAAGAAAGCGAGGGAAAAGAAGGGTGGAAGAAGAAGGATAGAAAGGATCGGTTGTTTCGGTGGTGGTGATCCGTAACGAAAACGTACAGAGGCGGAAAAAGAAAAGAAGATTGGTTCTGGCGGATCTCGTATGAAGCGTCATCGTGTTGGCCAGCGAGAGTCGTCGCGTCGTAGCGAGCGGCGGCCATTGTATTTCCTCGAGGCAGGTCCGATCGGGGATTTTGAAGTCGATAAATCACAATTAATTAGCGGGGCGTAATGATGCGGCATGTCGTTGCAATTGGTATGAGCTGACGGCGTGTCCGTGTGTACGGTGGTGTGAGTGTCTGCGGGTGCAGTGGCCGGGCTTAAATGCACCGAGGCCGTCGCTGTTCGCAGATTCGACGAGGAAAGAATTATGGGTACAAATTTGCGCGGCGCATCGTCCGCCGATTTTACGCATAATCGCGGCCGCCGATCGGCCCGCCTATGTAAATTACTACACAAACGTTTCGCGATTTTAAGCGCAATAACGAGCCCGGTCTCTCGGTGTTTATAATTGTTTACAGCGATACCGGTTACGGCTACTGATGTACCCGGCAGTTTTGCTTTTATTAACGTCTCTCCGCTTCCGGCCCTTTTCTCCCTTCCTTTCCTTGCTGCCCTCCTTGCTGCCCTCCTTTCTCCTTCACCTTTCCGTCATGTACGCACGATCCGCACAAGCGCTCCTCATCCGTCACAGATACCGCCTAGTACCAAGTAAACTACAGACGTTCGCGCACGTTAAATAGGCAAAACGGGCCAGCGATATATTCGACCTACGTATAGATGATAGGCGATAGTTGGCGGCACGACAGATTACGAGCTGTTGGTCGAAATTCGCGGTTGTCAACCGACCACGTTCCGACCGGAAGTATAACTTTTGCCGAGCTTTTTCAATACTGCTATTCTGAGAAGAAGCTTGAAACGTTCGTCCCGCTACGAAGCAAGGCGATTTTCCTCTAGGAGCGTAACGTGTCTATCCCCGAAGGAACAGTTTTCCTGTGGTCGGAAATCGTCCCGCGGAACCGGTCACGAGTCGCAGAAAACACGAGCAGCCGGCCTTTCTCCTTTTGTCCGGCTGTCCGGCCGAAAATAATGGTTTAACTATTCGACGGCCGGAGAACAGGCGACCGAAGAAGGGAGGACGGGTGTCGCGGCGTCGAGAGAGGAGAAGAGGGTTGGAGGAGAAGGGCGGAGGACAGCGTCGGAGGTGTTAATACAGAGGTCGATCTGCCGACTCCCGGTACCAGTTTCATGCAATATGCGCATGTTTAACCGACCAAAGAGCTCTGTATCGTGGGCCTGTAGAATAGAGTGCGCAGAACGCTCGGTGCAGCAAAGGGACCGGTTAGAAAAGGCAGCTCGCAACTCCCGCTTTATTTATACACCGCACTCCAATCCGGCGACTGGCCAGGCTGGCCAACCGGCTGCGAAATGCTACCGTGTAAACACGCCGATTCGCTAAACTTCCGACTCCTTTGCACCCGGTTCCTGTCTTTGAGTTTCTAACCCTGAACGATTTTCACCCTGGCTCGGGGGATAGTTGCTGCCAATCGGTAGATCCGTTACTCCATCGTCCACGATTTTTCAACGCTCGGCCGGATGCGCACGCTGTGCATGGAGCGAAGGAATTCGAAAGTCGTGGCTTTGAATTCCAGCCAAGTTCTTCGTACTTGCTATTTTCTTTGGTTAAACGCTAGACACTTGGATAAGGCGGTGCATCGGGGTTGCATGTAACGAAATCAAACGTTGCGACGTTGTTGTTGTTTCACAACGGATTTTCATCGTAGAGCGAAAATTTCCAAGTAAAACACGCATCTACGTTTCAACCGGCTGAACGCAAGCAGTAGGCAAAAGAATTTCACTTTCGTTTTTCTCTTATTTATCGCGACTTGGATATCGACTATGATTCTCAAACGTAATCCTCTCCTTCGGCCCTTCCAAATATGAGAAACCTATTTCTTTCGTCTCAGCGATTCTTCGTCGATCTATTGTTAGACGGAGTAATGCGGACGGAGAGTACGATAGGACGTAATCGAATTTTTGCGTTCGAGCGACAATTACGCCGGTTCCTAGGGCAGGAGGCAGGAGGAGTTGCGTCAAAGATGGCTATTTGTATACCTTAGTCGTGTGTACCTTGGTCCTACAGAGCCGGAGAGCTGGAGAGCCGGAGAGCCGGAGAGCCGGAGAGCTGGAGAGCCGGAGAGCCGGAGAGCCGGGGGATAGAATGGACTGGAGAGAGAGCGCGCGCGCGGGGGTTGTAGCCCAGGCAGCGGACAGCCGGGTCAACTTTGTTTGCATTGGACGTGCATGTCCTGTCGGCCATGGGGCGGCCGCTTCTTGATGCAAACTGCCCATTTGCAACTACAATCATCTCGACGTCGAATCGCACGGCTCCTGGCCTCGATTGCCGTGGAACGCGCGCGCGGTGTATAAACCGACCGCACTCCGGTGCAACGGTGCTTCAGTCGCTGCATAACAGAGTGAAAACAACGGCCTGCAAGCTGGGGAACCAAAGGCCGTGCCAACAGAGAGACCGGACACGATCCTGTTCACCCCGGCGCGGCGCTCGGTGAATTCGACGCCGCGACGCGACGCGACGCTTTGACCGCCCCGGGGATCTCGGTTCGACAGCATTCGCCTCTTTTTCCAAACCGTGATGTCTGTCAATCGCGGTTTCAACCTGCCAACCGTTTCTGAACCGCCCCTACAATTACACGCGCTACTTATATGTATTTTCTTTCTACCTCTCCTCTCTTCTATCTCCTCGTTTTCGCATAGTCGGTCGCTTCGCTGCGAAATTTATTACGATGCATTCGTGACATTCCCAATTCCGCTTTCGTCGGTGTTAAATATCGCAGGCATCGAAGAGTGCACAACCTCTTTTAATCCTCCGACTTCCATAGCTCGGATTGCCATGGAATACGAGAAATTTTGTCACTCTCTATTTCTATTACGGACCTCCATTAGCTTTCAGATTGCAGGTTGCAGGTTGCAGGTTGCAGGTTGCAGGTTGCAGGCCTCAGGAGTGAAATTATCGAAAAAGCCTGAATAATTTGTTTTCTCAGTTCCGTTACAAATTGCGAATTTGCACGATCGATGAAACTCGTTGATATTCCACTCGAGCTTCGTCCTACATTTCTATCGACAGAAAACGCTAGTTTATGTATACCAATAAGAGGTACGTCGTACGCATGGTAATTAAACAATTTTCTGAACATACGGGTTCCATCTCTGTATGTTCTTTGAACGTTGTCGACGCTGTTTCCAAAGAACGCAGAAATTACAAGGAAGTTATAGAAACGTAGTAACGTGCACATAATGGAACTTTTAAGTAGGAGAACGTCAGTCCTTGATATTATCCAGCCATTCTCTGGGTCACGTTCACTTCCAGCTAGTTTGCAGCGAGACGCGCATAAGTCAAATCTATATCACACCGTAGATGCTACCGATTTGCTAATATTCTCGAGACGACCGCGTTCTCCTGATCTTAACATGCAAATCGACAAACTCGTGGAATTATAAACGAAAAGAATATCTCGTATCGCTTCTCGTGCGTCTATCAAATTTATCGAGACATTTACAGCGCCATGATCCTACTTACTCGACGTTCGTTACCCAACTTTACCCAAACTTCGTTTATTGCGACGAAATTTTGATTAACGTCTTTGCCTAATCGTGGACACCTATTACGTAAGCGGAAAATAATCGACAGCCATGACAATTGGTGAACTCTTATTCGTATTCTATTCTATCGTACAAACTACGACTACCTACGTGTAATCGTTGGTGATAAACTAGATAAATATTAGATAAATTCCCACAATAATATTACTTCTTTCCGCGTAATTCAAAATCGTCACCTACCGACTACTCTACCAATGGCGTAGCCTTTAGAAAAAGAATCTGACGATTCGTGGATCCAAAGTTCACCTGTTGCAGCACAGAGAGAGAGAGAGAGAGAGAGAGAGAGAGAGAGAGAGAGAGAGAGAGAGAGGGAGGGAGAGAGTAGAGTGGCTGGTGCGCCGGCAAGGCAACCCCCGGCTGCTCATTAGGGTGTATGACAGATGCAGAGTGTGTCGGGGTCCCGGGGCGGCTATCTCTCGCGTCGACATTTCCATAATATTCAAATGCGCGGCGAGGGTGAAACAGAGGCGAGAAACGGTGGGTACGGGGAACAGAGATATTCCGCGGGGTGGTGGGAAGGAGGGCTCGGGGAACCGGACGGAGATCGAGGGTGCGAGAGCGGCGTGGTATGCCGCGGCATGGTGTTGCCGGCTGACATATTTATCGGCGGCCACGCCACCTGCAACCGGGCCCGCGGCATCCGCACAGAGCGCTGTTTTGCCCATTTGTATCCCCGATCCGGCGACAGCCCAGTTCGCCGCCCGTTCCCCGTTCGATCCACGCTCGCTCTTCGCGAGCCTTTCTTCTGCTCGCTTTCGGCCCGCGCCAACCGAGCACAGGGTTACCTCGACGCCGAGCCAGAGGGATGACATATTGGCCGGTTCGCGTTTTTGGGGTGCTCTCTCCTGTTCCGTATCGCCGTTCGACGAACGATGGTCCACAATTTTCCACAATTTTCCACAATTTTCCAGAATTTTCAATAGATCCATCGAACCAACGAACGCTCGTTATCGGTTGCTGGACTCGACTTTCATTTTTTCTCCCCTACAAACAGCTGGTGTGTTCAGAAACTCGAAGATTCGTGCTCTTCGTATTCCGATATCGCAAAATTATCGAAAGCAGTGCTTCCGAATATCCCGAAAAGGGCAACCGATGTTGAACGCTGAAAAGAATGCATGTTTCAACGTCTACTTTCGATAATAGAGAAAGCAAACAGGATAGTAAGAAAATCAGATACGATGAAACGCACCAGCGTGTCATATGACGTCGTGGCCAATGTGCTGTTAACCATTTCACGTTCCGTATATCTAACTTTGAATTACTCGTATATTAGAAAAGTCAACGTGATAGTATTAGTTACGATCTTTCACAATTATGGAAAGCATCTTTTATTCCAATACTTTGTCTCGATTCTTTAGCATCGTCTCTCAAACACGAGTAGACCATAATTAAGGTGTAACCGGTAGGGAGACACACACACAGACACAGACACACACACACAGACACAAACACAGAGACAGACAGAGTCCAAGTTCTTCGATAGAGACTGTTTTAAGAATCTTAAGCAGGTTTGGTGCTTGTCGGCAGTATTTCGAGGTCTCGCAATAGAAAGGGCTGTTTATAAGAGAAACCTCGTAATGTCGCGGCGCGGCGGTTCAGGTATCTTTTCATCGAGGCTCGTGCGTCGGCCAGGCGAGAGGCACAGAAGCCGGCAGCAACTATTAAACGGCCACTTGGTCGAAGGTTAATCCTCTCACCTGGTAAAGATGATGTATAGCGGTAGGAAAAAAACGACTGGTTGCACGCGATCACCGTAAATCCAGTCGCGGTTAGACTTCTTCTCTTCTCTCCTTCTGTGGACGTTTCTCCTTCTCTCTGGCTGGTCCCTGGTTCGACCGACGAATCGCCGCACGATGATATATCTCCGCGCCGTTAAACGGTCCATTGTTTGCGACGACCACTGACGAATTTGTATATGTTTATAATAGCAACGCCTGTGGCTAGCTATGAGGCATAATGGTGACAAGGGGAGAAATTGTTTCGTGAGTGGAAATTGCTAGAGCCCTAAGGGATACTCGCTGCTCCACCTAAAACCCCTGTCGATTTTTGTCGAATTCTTTTTAGTGCGACCGTTTCACGACAATTTCGACCAGTTGGGGCCCGTATAAGCTGTTCGGAAGTCATCCGATTAGTTCCATTAGTCGATAACGTCGGAAAATTGGTGTTTGCAACTACAACGTCGAACAACGTGCGTTCAAATATGCGAACGTTTAGCGTCCGAAAGTATCCGTACAGTTGCTTACTTCTCACAAGATTTATTTTAATTAGAAAATTACCGATCAATCAAACTACGACGATTATATACTTGGCAATTGTTCCAGCTGCTCGTAATAAAATATTATGACACGACCAAATTGATTTCTAAAAGTCAATACGCAATAATAGAACTGGCTAATACAACTACTTTGTAATTGTCGAATCTAGTAAACGAGATCCAACGGAATCGTTACCAAGTTCTTTATGTCGAAATTCTTTCACCGAGTTACAAGTTAAAGCAAAAACAGTTTTTTCTGGCTGATAGAAAGTTTCTAATAAAAAAAAAGAAGTAATAAATAAAACACACTTTCTGCCAGTCTATTCGCGAACGGTGTTTCTTCCAGTAGGTATAGTTGGAAAGTTACGTTAATAGGAGTCGTGAAAAAGCTGTCGGCTTTTGAGAAAAGTTTGCGCTTAATTCGGTACTACTGCTCGCCGGAAAATTGCATCGTCCAAGCTCCAAACAACGTCGGAATCTAACGGATGTGCCAGACACGGCGCTAGAATTTCACATTGTGTTCGTGTACGTTATCACCCACTATGGCTTTCTGCCAAGTGGCCACGTGGGCTGACCTACAGGAACACAAGCTACGCTATTTCGGACTTTCAGTACCTGCTATGTAATACCAATAATATCAACTACGCGTTGCGATGGCAATAGATGGGATGCGTATAAAAAATATCTTACGTGAAAGTCGTTTGGTTTCGTAAAAGAAACGTATCGTTGGTGAAATATTCGAGTCCAAATCCAGGATCGGTTTCTGGAAATAACGATATGACTTCGCGTCGATCGTCGATCGTCGATCGTCGATCGTCGATCGTCCAAGATCGAAATTGCCCAAGATCCTACCTGTAATTTCACTTTTCCTAAATTGTTCAATTTCACGAGCTAGGAGGCTGTGCACGATAAAATTCTACGAAAAGTCTTTTCTATCTTCGTAGTATCAGATTCTAAGCGATACGAGTATATACTCGTTTGACCTAATTAATTACTACGTAAATGCCACGGTAAGTACAGTGACGTTGAAAATACTTTTTGTGGCCACTGTAAGTTTACTCGTTGCAAGCAGATGGCACGAACGATAGGAAATTCCAATGAACGTTGCAAAATATTTGTATCGTAGAAAAGATCGGATTACATAAAGCGGAAAATCGCTCGGCCGAATCTACCAACGAATCGGCTGCGCTCTAATCGTCATCTTCGTGTTTGATAGCGGATGCCAAGACTTCGGAGACTTGGCCCCCTGTCGCAGCGTGCAAAATTCGGGCCAGCGACATTCCTGCGGAGTAGAGGCTCCGCGGAATCCCTGCTCGAGGCCCAGCTATTATTTTTAATGCCCCGACGTATCCCGCGTCGCCGCGAGGACGAAATAAAACGGAGGGAATGTCGGGTGTCGAAGCTGGTGCGGATTTACGGGGCGCTTTGTAACACCGCCTTCCTCAATTCAGCAATATACCCGGGGCCTTCCCCCCCCCCCCCTCCTTGCCTACCGCGGGACCACATGACTCTCCCACGGGGCACCGACGCTGGGAGCTGGAGTCTGGGGCTCGGGGCCCGGGGCCCGGGAGCCCGCGTTGTAGCCTCTCCGCTAGCTTTCTGCTCATTAACCCTCTGTGCCTACGGATTAAATACTTTCCGTAGCTCGTAGCCTCGTGTTTTTCTGAAAAATTGCCTTTACGAGTAAATCGACCAGACAGTTTCGATATATACGAGTACGTGATCGACACGCTGTTAAGAATATTAGTAATTATTAATCAAAGAAATGATTTATCGATGTGTCTATGTTGCGAACTGTTTCTTCAAAATCGGGATTAACCTTCTGTCGAGAGTCTGAGCAAATTTCGAAAAGAACTTTGTTCTTTCTTTCTTTTTTGCTTTTTCTTTTTCTCTAGGAAATGTTTAAACGTTTGCCTCGAGGAAGGATCGCGCTCGAAAATTTGTCCACGTTTTCTGTAAAGCTTTGGAACGAATACGATGAAAATAAAGTACGTCTTACTACGGTGAGATAAATCTTCTTAATTTCGATATATCGTGATTTCGTAGTGATCAGCGATTTGATAGAGTTGAATGTTAATGGGAAAATTGGAGATTTATCGAGATGTATTATCGTTTGAAGATACGTAGGAAGGAAGACACGGTGAAGGAGCGATCGAGCGGAGTGACGGTTAGCGGCGGTGCCCTTATGAATTGCCGACTTTTCTGCGAATGTGCCGTGCCATGGATGCTTCTATAAGGTAATCGGTCGCGTAGATATGATAGAAACCCGGAGAAACATGGCTGTCGCAACGGTTGGCTCGCGAAGGCATCAGCAACAAGGGCAGCCGCGGTTTTTCGCCATACATGGAACTGGAGCACGCGCCATATGAGCGACGTTTATGGATTACAAAATTGCAGGCCGAGCCTAACCAGATTTGAAACCGCTTCTACATAAGCGCGGTGTGCCCGGGAGCCCTGAAAAAGAAAAAGTAAAACGAATCGAGCCCAGGTCGCGCGGCGGCGGCGGCGGCGGCGGCGGCGGCGGCGACTCTTACTGCGATCGGAGCGAACGTGTTGAGCTGTTGCTCGCTTACTCGGTTGGTTGTTCGGTGGAGAGCGCGCGAGCGCGCGCGCGCTCACTCCAGGAATCCAGAAGTGTAATGACACGAGTAATTGGGCCTTAGAAACGGAATCCCCCGTCCACGGTTTTTGCCAGTACGCGGTCCTTTTGCTAACAATAAACGCGCATTCCGTTGGCTCCAGCCGGTGGATCCGGGAAAAATTCAACGTCATATTTCTCCTTTCGCGCACCTGCGTTACCGCGAGGAAAAATTTCGTTCGACGGCCGCCCCACGAAACTTTGTACCCTATCAAGGTTGCTTTTGCTCATTGACGGCGTTGCCTTTACTATCGCAAAAAGCTAGCCGCGCTTTCGTAAAATGTAACGCCGTCGCGTCGTTTTTGTCGCATTCGGTACGATCGCGACCGTTTGTTTGGACGGCGCGATGCCTTGCTTTTCAAGCAACTTTCATCGTTGGCCTGGTAAGAGTTGAAACGGCGCAGTACGAGACGCGTGGTTTTTCGTCGCAAAGTTGAATCGCCCGTGGAATTCTTAGACGTAGATCGAGTTGTAAATGATTGTTAAGAACGCGTGATGATAACAACAATAATTGTTATTAAAAACCTGTCGTCTGTAAATAAATAAATGCGATAATTTATTCTCTCGAGAATATCATGTATCGTATTTTTGCATCATATTTAGAGCGTTACTCTTGAAAGCGAGCACAGTGCGATACGAATCGAGAGAAAGCAGGCTCTCCGAAGGAACGAAATATCCAGTACGTAAAAGCTACGAGGTCAACTAATACAGCCGCGTGTATACCACGTATCGCGATAAATTATAAAAGTTAATGTTTGACAACGATAAGCGTAGAGAGAAAAAGAGGGGGAATCACGTTCGCGTAGTCGGATTCAATAGAAAGATCTATCACGTCCGATAAGTTACTATACTAAATCATGCGTGGTAAATTCTAATCACCTATTCATATGCAAACTTTCAATGTTACTATTCCCAACGAGCTGTTCCTTCGCCGTGTATAATGTCATTATGCACGCTGCGCAAAGTGAAAACACTATCAAACATTATTCGAACGTTAAATTACCGTTGCACCTTATTTTACGTACAAACAGAAATATATTTGCCAATTGTTGCGGATATTAAGGAAAATTAAAATATCTGTTTATCTTTGAACGGCAAATATAGCTATGAGAAATATTCTCGGAAAGATATTTGAAGCGATACTCTGTCGAAAAATATTCAAACGCATCTTCCGTGTCTTACGTTCTTCTATTTTTTTTTTTTTTTTTTTTTTTTTTTTTTTTTTTTTTTTTTTTTTTTTTTTTTTTTTTTTTTTTTTTTTTTTCTTTTTTCTAACCATTCTTTACCTATTCTACTACTCGACGTTAAAGATTCGACGTTAAAGATTCGACGTTAAAGATTCGACGTTAAAGATTCGACGTTAAAAATTAGCTATAAAAAGATCTGAAGAGTACCCACCGATAGCAGGTACTGCGGAAGAACCTCAACAAGCAATAATATTAACTCATCCCAAGAAGGAACAGGCGATAAGAGTATCATAAAAGTGAATACAGTTGGAGAGTCATAATAATGGGACACGTGGAAAGATGTCGACAACTTTTTCTTCGTAAAATAAAATCTATCGCGAGGATCGTTAAAAATAATTAACCGACTAACAAGGTCCGAAGGTCCGTTCTCCATATCCATACTCGCGTTCTCGATGAAATACAGCCATAGTTATGCGCGTGTATTTATCGAAGGCGCGCTCATCGAAATCCATAAATCCGTCGTATTTTCCCATAAATAATGGAAATGCCAACGGCGGTCAGATAAATCAACGCGACCAGCCGCATTAAAAAACACAATACGCGGGAACGCGGCGCGTTACACCTGTAAATCAAACGCGCGTCTATGTCTATTTATGCAACCGATCCCGCCGCACAATCGAATCGATCGCGGTCTTTAAGGTCACGCTCGTCGATGTTATGAGTTTCATAAGATCGAAGAGATTCTAAATGCGGCCTGAGCTCGGCCTCCGCGGTCCTTCGATCAAGGAAAAATCGCAATTCTCGATAAATATTCATCCTACTGACAATCAGCCAGGTAAAAAGGGGACGTTGCGACAGTGATACGACGCCATATCTTCTTTGCCCACCGAAGCGAACGTGGGTGTACCGTCATCAGTTCCGGTTTCCATCGTTCTTTTAGGACACCGGTTGATTCGTTACCGCTGGATAAGATATTAAGAATCATAGAGCAGAAATTTGTTAAAGGTTATCGAGGATTTATTATACCCACTCGGCTATACCGATCGTTGAAAGTTTGTTAATTAGAAATTAGATATACCGTTTCACATTGTAGGCTCGTTAAAATAATCGTGCTCGATATACGGCGCTGGCCAAGCGTAGAAGCTGAATATTTTCAGTAGCACCGAAGCTTGCTTTCTTCCTTTGCACGATGCAGTCTCTCTCGTATCGTGCGCTTTTAATTTATCTTATGCCTTGTGCAAAGAAGAAAAAAAGAGCTCTTTCGTGTCTCGAGAAATATTTATTCCGCGAATACAGCGAGTTTAGCACTAACTCGACGATATTACACGCGGTAATCTCCAAGTATATCTAAAAATCGGAAATTTTATTTTACACGATATTTTATCACGTCGAGCAATCCTTTGGTATCCTTTTGCCAAGAAACGAACGTAAGTTGTAAGAAGGTTGTAAGTAGCTGCGAGACCGAAAACAAGCATCGTGCGAAGCCTAAAGGAAGGTTAAAGAAGATCGCATGGACGTATCGCAGCGAGATTGAAGCCTATCAAGCGGAACTGGAAAGTCGGAAGGGTCGATGCCGAATTAGCCAGAATGTTTGCAGAATCAATCGGTGCGCGCAATGGCTTTTAATCACCGCAGAAGCTCTCGTGCCGGTTCGTCATATCCGGCGACGGGGACGGCGAGATACTTAAAAATGCACTCAAGACCGCGTCTGGATGCAGCCTGACGTGCAGTCTGCACGAGGGCGTCGTAAGAGGGAAGTTAGTCCTTAATTTATTCGTCCACTCCGACTGACCGGTGGGCTGATGCAACGGCAATGCAATTATTATTAGCTTATTATTATATAATTGGCGGACTGCGGTTAATGAGGCCTCTTGAGACAGCTGACCGCGAACCAACTCCAACCGAAGAATCATCCGTTTATTTGCCGATGCGTTAATTGACCGATGCCGTTCGTGATCGCAAACGTTCCTCTCTGCCTGATGCGAGTCGCGTCCGTGCCAATGATACGCTTGCTTCGGCCAATTACGGCTGATCCTCTACGGATGATTCTCCAGAATTAAAACGAATATCCAACATCAATCGAATATCGTATACTTGATTGCAGACCCATGTTGCACAACCTACCTCGTCCAACGTTGCATATCAGACGACGCGCGTGAATTTTCCTTCGCTTTGAATTCGCTCCAGCCTCGATGATACAACAATACACGAAAACGTCAGAATTGCCTAAAGATCCAATCTATTTTTCACGCTACACTTGGCAAAATCGATACGAAAGTTATTGCAACGTGAATTTAGCATTTCGAGAAGCTTCAAAATATCCTCTGCATAATTTTTTAACAAAGATCCTTTTAAACGTACCTATACATATATGTATACCTAATTAATTTCAATTTTCCCAACGATTTTCTTGCTTCTGTTTTATTATCGTTTCTGATCGCGTTTCACATTTCCATGGCTTAATTAGCCCGGTTTCCTTAAAAGCATCTCTCAGTGGTATCTTCAAAACGAAATTATTAAAATAAGTCTTTTAAACGATCGTGATATGTATATTTAGAACGCACATATAGAAATATCCGACATACATCCTTTCTACGATTGCCTAATGTATCCAATTGAAAACTTGTGCGACACTGGCGAATGAATACCTATCTCGTCAGCCTTTTTATTCGGTACTTCAAATTTATAGCGCATACTCTAATTAAGGAAACATACGTGTACATAGCGCTTGAAATAGCAAGAGATTATGATTTATGCAAACAAATCAACCGTTTACTTGTACTTACTTAGGAATACTTGTATCGAACGCTTAAATCCTTAACTCTTTAATCGGTATTTCAAATCTTAAGATATGGGATAAGCCTTGTATGCACAAATTATTCCACAATCGTTCGATTACGTTCGAAACAATTTATACCTCACCTGTATGTTATCTACCTCGACGATCGTTTATAAAACGTAAAACACCGCAAACAGACGATTTCAGGCGATCGATACGATCTGATCACCATTTTATTAAACTGGAACGAACTAAACAATCAGCCGACGATATTATTTACGCAGGCCGTTTAATTATCGTTCGAAGCACTCGATAACACTTGCCGCTTCGCGGCTGCTGCTTTTTCGAGCTTTCTTTAGCGGCCGCGATGCGTATCGCGTGCAAAAGACTGCGACGCGTCTGATGCCCTGACCGATATTCGTGAGACACGCAGCGCCGATCGCGGTCGTGCGCGCAAAACCGTGGAATATAAACGACGCGATTAACAGTCGACGCGCAAGCTGAAATTATTATGTCGTCGTCGCCGGAATGGGGCGCAGCCAGGGAAATATGCAATTATCGCGTGTCTAATAGAGTGTTATCGAATTACGTTGTACCATGGTATGCAGGAATGCTGTAGATGTTGCACGGCTTCCATTCGCGGAAAAATCTCGCTTCTTGAGATTTTCGACTCGCGATCGTCCCCATCTCTCCACCATCCGATCCACTTCCCATTCTCATTGGCAGCGCTATCCTTTTCGAAAAATTCAGACCCATGCAAACATATACGATCATTTTTAATTTGTCCGACCAACTCTCCCTCTCTCTCTCTCCCTCTCTCTCTCTCCCCCTCTGAAACTTCGATTTAGCGAGCTAACAGCACCCGTCAAACGTTCATCTACTCTACCGTATTAAAGAAGAACAAATTTGCTTCGAATCAGGAATATTTAAGAATTTCAGGATTTGTAATAAATTTTCGCCAAACCTGTGGTTTGCTTTGCAAGGCAACTTCGACTAATCGAATTATCCGTAAAGCGTGAATGAAATAATAAGTGACTCATTGTCAGAAGCACGAGTGGCGTAAGTCAGAGTCGATTGGTTCGCGTGACAAAGATTTCCATGGAGTCCGGGAGTGAAACATCAACGATTATTGCTTGAACCGTCCCGCCGCGTCGTGCCGCTCCGTGCCGCGCCGCCGCCTCCGCGTCGACGAACCTCCGGAATGAACGAAACTTTCAACTGTGCTCGCAGCCCACGTCGCAAATTCCACTCCACCTGGTGATTTACAGAGCCGCGTTTGTCAATAGCATTTTCCATTAGCAATTCATGCGGCATCGGACGCGTTTATCTGCTTCATAAACTATGATGGAAAACACATATATCATCGCATCGTTGCTTTCGCAATGGGTCGACCGAGCGTCGTCCACGCGAACCTCTTTTCAGTAGTTTTCAGTATTTAACCATTCACGGTCCTGCATCCTGATACCTACCTACTTCGAACACCGCTTTCTCTATCAACCACCATATTTCTGTATTTCTTTATTTTTATTCGTCCCTGATAGCGTTACATAATCTGTGGTATTAAGTATCAACCCAAGTATCACATTCGTGACTCGACGTAAAGATTCTTCAAATATCGCTTTCCCAACAAACGTCTACAATTTTAAGCATTTATTTACTTTCTACGCTCGCAAGAGAATCGTGCATAAGCATGTATAGTTTCACGCAGATAAATACAATTAATCGGTAAACGTTCGGCTGCAAGATTTGCCATGCGTGCGATTATGTAAACAATTATGGAAAAATTGTAGTTCGATCGACAAATATAATTAAAGAATTGCGCAACGCTGACGATCGGTATTCCAAGTATGTGGTGACTGCTACGCAGTTAAAAAAAAAAAATGGTTTGTAATATTATTGTGATAATATTACCGTCGATGACGTTGCGCAAGATGTTCTTAGAAGAATTAGATTAACAAAGTTTATGAGTGGTATGTGAATTAATAAAAATGTCGTTACGTATTTAGAATCGATTAGTCACGTTGGAGGAAGCGTTTCGTGTAATAGTACAAAGAAGCGTACTCTTTAAAGGAGGAAAATTCCTTTCTTTAAAGCGCATCGCATTATAAATTGTAAAGCAACCGTGGATAATCTATACCTCGCGACAATTTCCTACCGAATAGGAAATGTTGTTAATAGGAAATAAAAAGAAAGTGACGAACGATCGACCAACGTTTCGTGCATATTGACAATGTCAGATGTAAATACATAAATCCGTCGCACGTTGCCACTCGATCAAGCGAGATGTTACACTTTTCTATTAACTGATTCGCATCGTACGCGTTATCGTCGTTAGAATTTTTTAATCAGGAAAAAAAGATTACTTTTTCCCAGAAAGAAGAATTACGTTCGTTTGGTTCCAGAGGAAATGTAATAATTGCATTCTTTGAAAGGGCAGTGTAATATTTATTTTATCATAATATATTTATATAATGGAAAAATTAATCGCGACTAATTTAAGGTTCGAGCGATCGCGAGTTAAAAAATTTAACCACGGAATGGTCAACTGTCGACTGATGGTCAATGGTCAACTGAAGATATCTTGACGAGATTAATTTTGCATATTTAATTGTTTAATCTTCTGTTCGTATAATTTTGAAAAGTGTCGACGGCGAAAGATTTTCAATGATCGAAGCGAAACTTTTTTAAGTCTTAATTTTAAGCCGACAAATCGAAAGTTGCTGCTGCTCAGCCTATTAAGGAATCTTGCGTGTTTTAATGGAGCCCAGGCCCCAGGAGTCAATACTTTATTATAAGCCCCCTTTTATTATAACCGTAAGCCGTAAGCTACTTTGTCGAGCCGCGCTGCAGTTAAACTGTAGGAAATAAAGTCTGCTACGAGATGATATATTCGGTAATAAATGGACCTCGTGAAAATTATGCTCGCAGAGAATAGTTTTTCATCTGGAGGACGCCGAGTGGATTTTTATTTGCCGCTTATGAGTTAGTAAAAGTATCCCATTGGCCGGGAATGCATTATCGAACTGCCATAATAACAGTTTTTTGTCTCGTCCGGATGATTTTACAGCTCGATTCAGGACGCAGTGTTTATGCGTCGATCGAGCGCGGAAAAAGATTAGTTGGCTAAACTTTCCAAGTGCGCGCAACATTTTCGCACTATGAATGGAGCTTTAAAGCCGGCTACCGATATCGCAGGTGGAAACGATCGATCTGAGAACCCGTACATGGTCGTGAAGTCATACGAGCAATAAAGTCGATGCAAGAAAATCATATAAACGATCTGACGATTGGCTTCCGGTTAAACGTCTCGTCGATCAGTCGCCGCCGCATGATTATGCTAATTTCTACGTATCAATGTTAATATCGGCTATTTATGATCGTCCGACGTATGACTTACGTTTATTGCTTTCACTTTGCTGATACAACGATAGCCAACGAACGCTGACTTGTAAAACAGGAGAAATAAATCCGCCGTTTAGAGAAATTCCTATTTCGTTTCCGATAATCTCACGCGGTTATCGTACAATAAATATGAAAAGCTCGAAACTTATAACCGATAAATTATTAGTTTCATGAAACTGACTGCCTCCGAGTAAACAGATACCTGCTTAGATGTTTGCAATTTGCAGAATGTCTCGTAATTTCCAAGCAAATTCTTCCATTTGTTTCAAACTTAGCAACTTGCAATATGATCGCGATAATCATGCCTCGTTAAAGCGTCGAAGAAACTTTCAAATGTTTCTTCCAACGTTTGCGATATACATACGTACGTGTATATTTATCGTACATAGCCTACATAGTATCGTAGTTTAGAAACTTGTCTAAATCATTGTCGATGAGAAATAGACGTGTTTCGAGCAAGCCCAATCCACACCCTATTTTCTTTCCAAGAATCTTCAAAACTGAAAAGAAGAGCCCGAAAGCAATTCACCCGAACAAACAGCGGAAGAAGCTTTCGAAGAGCAACGACGAGCAACGCGAGACATCGTTTCGCAGCGGATTCAAGCCCTGGCTTGGTTGGTTCTCGGCAAGTTTCGCGAAAGTTAATTAATAGCTGGAAGGGGACGGGGGGGGGCAGAGAGAGAGAGAGAGAGAGAGAGAGAGAGAGAGAGAGAGGTGGAAACGAGAATCGGGGGGTTTACCTGTTGACAGTAACGACGCCCGGCGAAAAGGGCTTCGAAAGAAAAACGCCGATAGGACGTGTGTTTACGAAAGCTGAAATTCCAACGGGGGCGCACGGGGGTTTGGTCGAAAAAGGGGCAGGTTAGTCATTGGCGCAACCACCCCCGCGTACTCGTCGAGTGGCCGCAGCGAGGGCAACGTTGTCGAGCGCAATAAAGACACCCCTCCCCCCCCCCCCCCCCCCCCCCCCCCCNAAGGAAACTTTAAATTGGAAAAGTTTCGGCCAGGCCGTCTCGGGCAAAGCTGCAGAATGCTAAAAAATAAGCGCGCAAACCCTGCTCGGCCATTATCCCCGGGCGCAACCGGCCCGATTCGTTTGAAATTTCCCCTGCATCCTGGTGCTGCATTATTTTTCACCATTATTATCCTTCGTTACGTTTCCCACGACCTGAATTTTTCGCATCATTTCACGACGCGTCGTTACACGATGCGCATTACCTGATCCCTTAATATTTCGATTGCTTCGACGTTAATCAGAAAGGTTGAGAAAAACTAACGGATATCGCATATACCCTAATAGGAAGAAAGATTAGAAAGTTTGTTTTTCTAAAAAAAAAAAAAAAAAAAAAAAAAAAAAAAGTACCCTGCATTTCGCTTTCTTTGTCTATGATTATTTTTCTTGTGGTCTCTTCGTACGCTTGACGGACTTTTCGTATCGATATGTCGACTATTCGAATATCAATATCAACGTTTTTAACGTAACGGCCATTTGAAGAAAGAAATGGAAGATAAGACAATGTATACCGCAGTTTCATAATTTCCTGCAGGTATTTCTATCCCTTGCTTACTATTAAGAAGAGAAACGAGGCTAACGTTGAAAGCGCAATTTTCATTGAACCTCGTAAGGTAACTGCTACAAGTCTCTACTACGTTCTTATTTTTCACGGGACATGTCTCTTCCTTACTTTTGTTACGTTTCAACCATGACCTTATTTTCCGTTATGGTTCATTCCTGAGCCATCCTTCTCGTTTTGGTATGTGTGCAACCGTTTTCGTTCCTCGAATGGCTATGCGTAATCAGAATGCGTAATACTCTCAGAACGCATAGCGCGAATATAGAGTGGAATTTACAAATAAGTCCCTTTCGCTCCTTAACAGCTCCCTTCTTTTGCCTTTATTGAGAATCGAAATATCCTTTATCGAAAAGATTTATATTTATAACTGTGACCAATATCGGATGCTATCGTTTATCGAACGCCGTTAAACACCAAGTAAAAGTAAAGATATCCGTCTCTTAATTTAATATCTGCTAACTTCAAATATTCCAAAACTAGAACAAACTAATCTTTACGTGTTAACGCCATTTCCACTTTTCCTATACGTAATTTAGGCAAACGGTTAACAACGAATAAACAGAAATTTACAAAATTTTGCCAACGGGTACTACAAATTTTCTAAATTCTTCTACGCTCCTACAATTTCTTGTATAGATGCTCAAATCCAGGAATCAGTCGTTCGTCTCTCGGGGCAACTTTCTCGAAAGCCGAGCCCCGTATGTTTCCATTGTGAATGCGGCTTAACAGACGGCTGGTTAAGCTTTTCTGGTAATTAAGTGCGGCTTATGTCGGGCTGCGAGGGTGGCTGCGGTAACCTTAGAGGTTAATAACTCAGGGGAGGGTCGAATATGATATTGTTATGGGGTGGGCTGTATAAGAGGGGGTGCGATGTACCAGGCACCCGTGAACCCTACACCGGCTGATTAGGCTCGTGCCAGGCGTTATTAATCCGCTAACTCACCCCCCCCCCACCCACCTGACCTCGCTAACGAGCACTGCCACGGTTACACTTGCACGTGCCACCGGCTCTCACGTGACTCCTCCAAAAGCCTCCACCTTGCGTGGCGAGGGGCTGACTATCCACCACTTTCTTCGCGGGAATCGAGCACGAGGTGAAAGTTTTACTCAAACAACCACCCTCGAATTGCGATATTTCCAGGAATACGAATTATTTCGTGGCGAAACTACGGACTAGTAAAGTATGAAATTTGAGAGGTACTAATCAAATAAAACTTGGCAGATGGTAATGAAATAGACGAAGCAGCGGAATTGTACGGAAGAAACTGCTTTTCCAATTTCTTCGATTCGCCCGTACACGTACCTATATCTTTCCATTATTTTTGTATGTTTCAATTTCGGCCGCGAATGGTGTTTAACTTACTCGAGGTAGCTGTTCCATTTGCCTGGTCAGAAACGGAAAATTTAGTTACCGAAATTCCCTGAACAGAGAGCCACTGGTCTGGAATGCGTTGGGTTAATCTGACGTAGTATCATCAAGAAGAACATAATAAAGCGAGACGTTAACGTAGCTATTATAATTAGAGATTCATAGTTTCGGTATTATACACACACACACACACGCGCGCGCGCGCGCACACACACACACACACACACTTGTATATAGAACTTTGACGATATATCCGCGGCGTTGAATATTCGTTCTAGTTAAATAATTAATAATTTTCTATTTCGAAGGGATTTCCTGAAAAATTCTCAGTTTTGCTTACTCGCGTTGAACCCATTCGAAGAAAGGGAACATGCATTAGACGTGTACGTGTTTTCGTAGCATCGCGTTGCTTCAAATTATTTGAAAGATCGGCAGCATCTCGATCGTGATCGGACGTTGATAGCAGGGTTGGAAGGTCGCGAGAAGAGCTCGGAAGTCTCGAGATTGTCGAGGGTCGGAGCCATGACCTCTTTGTACGTCCTCATTGTTACTCCTCTGGCCCCCGGTGCTAATCCGTCCTGACCCCATGCATCGGTCCAATTCGAACGGCTGCTCGTCCAGCAGAGATTGACAGTTTAAAATATGTATAATAGATGGAGGGTGTTTCAGAGGGTGACGGAAGGTCTGGATTAAATTGGACGCCGTGAATTAATCGGCTTCTGTTTGAGTGAAATTGGGCAAGCGCTGTTAGGAAACGTGAGCATCGAACGCGGTCCATTGTGCCGTCGCGCATCCCCTGCCCTTTAAATCATATACAAGCTACCCCTGACAACCTGCTGGCCCTATTAATCGGTCGGTAATCGTGCATTCACGTGAATGGATACGGGGATGACTGGAACGAACGAAGGAGGTATTGTATCTTTGTTTTGCCCGTCTCTTTTGTGTGCCTGACGATTTGGGAGGAGTTGCACGAGTTCGGGTCAAGGGCCAACGTCTCATCGTCGCAAGGGTGGCTTCCGAGTTTCCAGCAACGATCAATCCGTTCGCTGCGTACGATATCTTTTCCTTTTCTTTTCGCCGGTCGATTCACGTAACGTTGGCGTGCATGGAATGCGACGTTTCCTGCAACTTTAAATCTGACGGATATCGATGGTATCGATTCAATTTTCTTCTATTATCTCATTGTCAAATTCACGACAAAGATAGCGAAACCTCGCTCTATCGGCTGTCGCGAGTAATCGTTTTCGCATGATTTCTCCATGCCAGCTAAAGTTGAGAAGAGAAAGGCGTAAATTTATCGTTCGACAAAGATGAACGATAACTTAGAAGTAAACTTGGCTGCATAAACCGGCATTATATTATTTATAGCTGACGGAAAATGTTGTTCATTTCGGTCTATGTGATCTGTCGCTTTAAGGTGCTATTGTATTCGCTATCTCCGTTATTCCACGAACCCATCGATGTAGCAAGTTCAGAACACAAATCAATTTCTGTCGTTTTATTTTTGCTTAATTTAGCTACGGGTTTAGCCGAGCTAGCTTGGCAGAAAGGGACATGGCATGGTGGCATGGCGCGAAAGTTTCGCATTCCGAGGATCGGGGATCCACGACTGCGGCAAGATCCGATCTGTCGGAGTTATGCGTTATTGGGCAGCGTACGTCGTCACACACGCGATTTCGTATCGCGCGGCAATTCCCCGTGAAAAATTCCGCTCGGCAGCACCGGCATTGCATAAACATTAGGGATGTATCTTCGATCTACGGCTGGTCGTAAGACGGTGGCACACACCCACGTTCCTGAAATTGAAAAAAACTGAATGGGTGCTTCGGAGCGGTGTTCCACCGAGGGGCTCAACGTCCTTTCGGGGGACGGGAGTGGAATTATAGGCATAACGAGCCGGCGAGCGCGTAAACCTCGCGTTTTTACGGCTCGTGCTTGTTTATGCCGCTCGCGATACTAGCGATAATGGAGTTTAAATGGCTCGAGAACGGAAATCTATCGGGATGCAAGGAATAGAGAGCATCGAGACCTTCTGACTTTGGTATTTCTCCAACGAAAGCGATCCTATCTATTCGATTAATGATCGAGGAGACGAACGGACGATTAACTAAAATCGAATGTTCGACCGTTGTTAACGCAACAGCGTGGAAAAGTGACTGTGAGAGGCCGAGAGTCGATATAAAAATGAGAGACGGTGGTATTGGCAATAGTAACGCGTCGAAACGTAAAGGTTCGTTGGCTTTCATCTCTCATCGAATGAACAGCACTTTAATCGGCAGAAATAGTTATAAAATTATGGATTCGAATTTGTACGATTATTACAGAGGAGCTGAGTTGGGTCGCGGAGAAGGAGAAATCTTAGATTACGCAGTGGACGGAAGAATGAACGTTGACGTTAGACTGGCAGTCGAATGGGTCATGAAAAACATACGAGATGAAACGAAACGACGGTGTAGGATATTACGGTATCTCGTCTCTTTCAGGATGATGAAATATCCAATATTGGAATTTTCTTCGACGTATTATACAGGCTGCCTGCGTGTGTAGGATATTCCATAACTTGCAAACGTACTCCGAAAGGGAAAGCAAGTTCTTTTTCCAATATACAAGAGTAAAAAGTTAAAGGTAGAACATGAATCGCGAGGACATCTTTCAACGATAATCTTCCTTACCCCGATGATTCGAAAAGATCGCGATACGGTTAGAAGAACCATCGTCGTCCGAGTTATAGTTCAGAAGTTAGGTAACTGGAGTTTTGCAGATTGCTAAGGTAAAGAGATATTTTTCCATGTCCGTAATTTTCTGATCGAATTGCATAAAGCCGCTAAACGTAAGCGGATGTTGGAATACTTTTGAACGGTAGTGTACATTTATAGAAGGAACCAGAAGGCGGAAAGAAAAAAAAAAGGAAATTCTCCTCGCATTTTCGTAACAGACTCGGAACGTCCCCGAGTCCCGCCACCGTACGTACAGCTGAGGAATATTCACGAACGAGGGGGTGGTTACCCCTGTCGTGGCATCGCGGCCAATCTTATGGAAACTGCTGACAGCACGTCTACTTTGCACAACAGTTTACAACCCTCGCGACCCTGCCGTAAATATCAAGAATACCCGCGTGCATACGTTGCGTCGCGCCAGTCAAATTCTGGCTAGCGTCCCTCCAACCGTCGGGCGTGGAAATTTCGGATGGAGATTCATCCTAGTAACCCCCGTTTCTTTCTTTTTCTTCGTATCCCGCGTTGCCGCATGTTTTTACGTTTCCTCTGGGCTTTGCCAGACTCCATACGGTGTCATTACACACCCCATAAAGCAGCACGCGATCGACCATGGTGGCACTGCCACTAGAAACTCGGAATCATAGACTAAATCAAATTTGTTGCGCCCTTTCGCTGCCATCGATTTCAATGCACATTTTCCTTCCTAGAGGAACGTCTAATTTTCTTGTTCTCTCTCTCTCTCGCTCTCTCGCTCTCTCGCTCTCGATTTCACGATTCAACGACTAATATCGAACAGTTACTACTACAGGTACTTTTATGACTAGCTGTACGTGATTCGAAAACGTGTTGTCGCTCGACAAGAAAAAGGTACGTTATCTTTGGAACGAAGCGACGCTGTAAAGTATGGTATTTCATATTTACGTGTATTTTCTTTCTTCGTCGAAATTATCGTATAATCAGATTTTTCATAAAAGACACGAGATTGATAAATGCGTCGTTATAAATGTTTGCGTTGAATCGACGTACGTTATGTACGAGTCTGGTATTACATGCAGCGACTTTGCCAAGAAAAATATGTCAAGACCCGCATAAATATATTCCACGAGAACGTACATCGTGTTCGTTACACGTTGTAACGTCAGATACCGTCAAAACGCATTTTGCGATACTATGCGCAAATCTGTTAACGTCTAATAGCTTTATCGGAATAACAAGCGATGAAAAGATTTAAAGCGTGCAATAACGTACAATAAACGTAGGTGCTTAAGGCGGAGCGTACAGATAATAAAAAAAATATAAAAAATAAAAAATAAGTAGTAATAGTTAGGATGCTTTAAAGTACTAAAAATGATTTTCATTCGCATTTCTTTAGACATATTTTATCGCCGGATAGACTTACACGGCTACTCGATCGGTGAACTGCAGATACGCGTGTATGTTTCTATAAAATGAAAATAAAAAAATTTAGGTGGAAATTTCTTATACGATACGACGTACGTGGTCTTCGTATTTACGCACGAATACATTGCACGTTTCGTCCTTTTGCGATAAACTGATTCACAATAATTTATTATTACCTACTTAATTGATACGCTTGCCAAGTCGATCGATTGCTTTTCATTATCCCGGGTCGCACGGATAATAGTCATCGGTTTCGAGATTCAACGATTTATATTATTAAAAGATTATCCGGAGCTTTTATATTATTAAGAGATTATCGTCGATCGCTTAAAATTTCCCCGAATTTCGATTTAAACTCGTATATGGGAGAATGACACGAGTATTCTGACTGTTCGTGCGGTTATTCGCGTCTAAAGTTCTCAACTAACTGGTGCTTTTTCTTATTTCTTCTTTCCTTGAAATCCTCTTAACGTTCAAACTTTGGAGAAACGACGTTAATACCAGCTTAACGCACCAGCCCGACACCGATACATATAGATTCCATAATGGAAGAGAGAACGCGATTCGTATAGGTAGCGCGAGTTCTTTCTCTACCTTTTATTTCTCGGAAAAGTCATCGTTCCTCGTGGAAAGGGTTAGCGAGGCGTTTCACGAAGCTTGTTCGAGGAACGTGTCGGTCGAACAGGACATCTAGATTAGATACTCGGCGGGCGCGTGCTTCGCCTGGCGGCTCTCGGTTTCCTACTTTTGCTAATGCTTCTTTATCGAGTCTCGGGTTCGTTCTCTTTGTCGTTTCGTAGTCATCGCATCGACCTGCACTCGGGGCCAAAGCGATTCCAAACTCTTTTCCTATTCCTCATCGTGGCTGACACGTGCGACAGATCGCGACTCGGATTGCCTTTCGCGCGTAGTACGTACGCTAATGGCTACCCACGACGCGACGCAACGCGACGCGACGCGACGCCTCCCTTCTTCCACATTTTTTCACGATTCTCACTACGACTTTGATACGCGTGATTTATTCGCTCTCCTCTCGGAATTTATTCGTTCGTCGTGCCAGCTATGTGTGTTTACACTTCGTTTCCCAATAGTCGAAATATCAAATAATCACTGGAAAGCGTAGCGTCCTTGTTCGAACGATCGTCTCTCCCTATTAATTCACACGCTAGACCTTCTTTCCTATATATTATATATTATATATTATATTACTACTTAGCAATTCCAAGTTTAATGCATCCAGCTAGAAGAACATGATTGACGTCGATTAACTGTAGAAAAAACGTAATTATTCTGTCACCTTGATGCACGGTAGAAAATATAATCTTGATGCGAAGAATTATCAAATAGATTCGTATAAATTTATGAGTAAGTTGATTTATCATTCAATCAAAGGTAACGTTTCTCGCAATATCTTGATACGCGATATACGCAAGAACAACGTTTACCCAACGATCGGTACGGATTAAAAACTTACGACGCTGTATAATACGTTCATAAACTATCGTTCGACGATTTTTAACAAATTATGCAAAACTTGAGACAAGCAGTCGATTAGAAGCACGAAATATCATATTTCTATGTTAATCGGTGACGTTCGATCCATATGTTAATTAAATAACGATACATAATTCAAGATGTTACGCACTCGTTATAACGCGAATGAAAAAAACGTAAGCTGTGAAAGTAAAGTAACGATTAATTGGAAGAAAAATCAGGCACAGTTGTGCTGCAAGTGGTCTAGTATCGTAGATGGTACGTACGTACAAGTTCAAAGTCCAAGAGACGAGAAACAGTGTTTCTACTTTTGAGAAAAGCAAAAATAACTTTCATAATTTATCGAAGTTTCGTTATATCTTTGTCCGATCTTCGCTCGTAATAACGGATCGGCAAACCGGATCCAGTCTTCTCGATTAAGCTATATGAGAACGGCACGATCGGATCACGATCGGATCACGATCGGATCACGATCGGATCACGATCAGATATTTATATAACAGATTATTTTATAGAGATTCGTAGGTTCGTAGTCAACTTATAGATCGGCGGTATTACGGCTATTAAATATAGATATCGAAACCGTAAGTTATCGACGATTGATAAAGAATAGCGACGAAGGCAGGGAGAAAGAATAGAGCCGGACGTAGGAATTCCCGATGGACGTGTCCGCTTCCTGATACCGAAGCGATTAACGCAAGCACGACGCTAGGCGTCGTCAAGCATTCGCCTCGACTCATTGATGGATCTGCCGGAGGCTCCCAGCGGTCATTAATAATTCATCCGTCATCGGTCGCAGCGGTAATGGCAGCGGCAGCCAGGCAACGTCGAGAGGAGCATTCATATCTGCGAATCGATCCCTAAACTCCACGGCTGCGGTCAGCCTTCAGCAGCCTTCTGATTTGCATATAAAGGCATTCCTTCGGTTGTCCGCGGCCGCGGCCGCGTAACTGTAAGTCCTCGTTGACAGGATCTGCCAACAATCTGGTCTGCATGATTTGCTAGACGGTGGCTGGCCGCCTCGATTCTTCGCCTGGCGTATTGCTACTCGTTCTCCCGCCTCGCAACGTTTCCTCTCTTCCAGTATCGCGACGCGATGTGTTTTCCGAGGAAATAGAATCGTACGCCAGTAGTCAGTGGAAGGCGGCACGTAGATACTACGAATCTATCCTTTTGTCTGGTAGAAACCTATATATCATGGTACAAGTATGAAAACAGAGCAGCTGTTACTGCACGCTGCTAAACTGAATTTCATTTGCGAAAGTTTCAACCGCCAATCTAATTCTCGTTGGAACGTGTTAACCCCTTGTATCGTGCGACCAATTCTCGATGATATCGCGATCCTACGTAGTTTCGAATAAAACGTTCGTTTCACGCATACGCGTATCGTCATATCCTCGCATCATGCGCGTAATGCCGCGAAACAAAATCGATCTTCGTTTTATGTAACGAGATTCCTAACAATTAACGTCGAAAACAGAATAATCGCGTCTTTGGACTGTTCCAGGCTACCGCGTCCTCGTCGTACATTTAGCTTATACCGCGAATCTTGTCTTTACCGTTAGACGAAATGGTTATTTCAACTATTTTATCCTATATAAAGTAATTTTTTAGTATCTTATATAAATAAACGTTAAACGGTTAAAATAACCAGTCTAGTGGTTTATATTGACGATAAATTAGATAGATCAGACGCTTATGAATTAAATAGCGCAAGATGTGGATGCTTGAAACGCCGGATTAATCTTGAAAAAATCAAGATCAAGGTTCTAACGAGAAGATACGCGTTCGGTACTAGCCGCGTGTATCTTCCCTACGAAAGCTAGATCAACGTCTTCGATATCCGATATCTCTCGATATCCCAAACACCTGACTCTCTGTGAGACGAATACGAATTGTATTCTTTGTTTCTGTGTTTTAACGCTAGCAAGGATAGCTATCCTCGTCGGTGTGGCATGTCTCTGTAATCATCGATCCTTATCTCGTTATTCGTACGTCATCCGAACACGCTATAATGCTCGTAATATTTAATTTAATACACCGTGTGATTTAAGTGCTGCATTTACGGGTCTAGTTACTCTTATCTCGATGAAGGAATATTTGATCGCTGCGTAGGGATACTTTACGTGATCAAAGCCACGAATAAGATATTACGAAATCATAATACGAACGTTAACAACTGCATATAAATAAATAAGATCCTTATTAGTTGCACCTTAGGCTGCACCGATAATCTTAATTCCATGAATCCATTAGCTATACGCGCCTATATAAATTAAATTAATAATGCATTAGGAACATGCATGCGTGCATGCATGCGTGCATACATACATACATACGTACATACATATAGTAGCAATTTTGTGTAAGATATACGTATGCAGACATCTTGTCGCTTACGTAACATATTTTTAAGTGTATTTTAAATTTACTTAGCAATTAACTAAAAATGATAATCAAGTTCCACCGAGCAACGTGAAAAATATCAGAATTAGCATCTTGCACGCATATCTGCAGTGACTGGAAAAGCGTATTTGCACGTACCCTCGATCGCCAATGAAACGCTCTTGTATCAGATGTTTCGCGTCTCATATTTATCGTGTCAAACTTTTGCAGCAATATGAAAAATGCTACTGAACGATACTAAATTTAATATATTCGGATCCAATTGATCAATAGCCAGATATATGCGTAAATGCCAGAATTAAAATCAATATCTACGGGCAATTCTTCGATTTTGAAACAAGTTGCTAGCAACGTGACAGCCAGACCCGACACGAGACACCTGCAACCAGCGTAACGATAACGCCGTGTCATTACCACCCCCGTTCCCATTAACCCTCTCGATTCAGCGAAAGCACAGGCTCGATACACGGTGTGCTGCTTCATCCGGCCGTTGTGATGTCACGTGAGCTCGTAAACTCGGTTTACGTAATTACGAGGGGTAGGACGAGTGGGTTCGGGCCCCCGCTCTGGCCCCCGCTCTGGCCCCCGCTCGGGCCCCCGCTCGGGCCCCCGCTCGGGCCCCGCTCGGGCCAGGGCCGGGCCTCGTCAATAAGTCGGATGCCATTAACATTCCCCGACCGGTTGGGTTAAGTCAGGTTAGTTACCGGGTTAACCTTACAAAACTGTCGGGTCAGTTCTGGACGAGGCTGTAGGTCCGTGGTCCCTGGAAGCCCTGGACCAAAGGGGGCCCAAGGCGTAGAAGCCGCCCATGAATTTCGGCTAATGAGAACATTTCGAGATACGTCAGTTCCAGTATGCTAATGGCCATACAGATGCCGATACAATTTCGAGATGAACCTCTCGCTCTCTCGCTCTCTCTGCCTCTCTTTCCCTTTTCTACTCGATGCAGCCCCAACCTCCTCTCGCCCCGACGCGACCTCCTTCCCTTCGTCCCCCTGTCCGTCGTATATTACGGCTGTCCGCCATATCTCCGACTTAACTATGCGCTTCGTAGAGACCGGTGCGTGCGTCTTATGCAAATACCCTGCATTTTGTTTAATTAAAGCGGATACTTGGCAAGGGATACCTGCGGCAAGTTGGACGATTCGCGCGATCAGCTTCCGGTTATTGAAACCCTCGATCAAACAGCCGAGCGATGATCTTTTTCAGACTGTATCGTTCGTGGTGGCACTTGGCCGTTTTTACGCATTCATAGGGATTTAAGGGGCCTTCGACCTGTCGGGATACGAGATTTATTGCTTTGCCACACGAGTGCGCGGGCATTTTCCATAGAATTTTAATACTAAAAATCGTAGTCGAGACGAGAAATTCGTAATCCGATCCGATCTGAATCACTTCGATACAAATTTGACGTTTAATGACCGGTAGTCCCAGCGTCGAACAATTGTCCATGAATATTATGAATTGTACAGCATACGGTATAGATGTTACATATCAATTTATTTAAAATGTTACAGCCAACTCGAGTTATTCAAGTTGTTAGGTGGTATAAAACTTTCGCACAGCGCTACGTATATCCACCTGTAACGAGGATGAGAAAGCTAGCTAGCGGGATTCTATTGGCATCGCATTTGGTTAAATCGATAGCGGAGGATCCTTTTGGGAAAAGTATATTGGCGGAAAAGAACGAGGCGGAACGGGGCAGACGCTGACCTTGAAAGTCGGCAGACTCCAACAGATTTAAGGGTCACGAAGGCGAAACATTATGAAAAACTCGAGTAAAAAAGATATGTCTTGGCTGGGAGACTGTGCACTATCGCGAAAACGTTGTAAATTGTGCGTTCGATTCCGGATGGTAAAACCGGATACCATGCTGACTGCCATCTCTGACGGCACCGTTTAGGGCTGCAATAAATTTTGACTTACATAACGTATTCTTCCAAAGGACTGTTTGGCTACGATTTTCCAGCGCTTTGTTCGATCGACTTCTCGACAGAAGGGAAAAAAAATAAAAGAAAAAAAAAAGAGGAAGCACGGTTAATCGGAAGTGAAATTTCTGCCCTTTGAAATGAAATACGTCCGAGCGAAATATGTCGTAAGAATCGTAAAATATTATTCGTAGTCGTCATAGTGAAAGTAGGAAAGATACTCTTTCTGGCCAACTGTCAGTTTTATTCTTTGAAAGGACAAAGACTAATCGTTTCGACAAAAGGAATTTCGATGAAATTTCGATCGTCGTTACGCTACGCGCATCTTCTACTCGGATGGTTTGGCAGCGTTCGCGATCGAATCTGGAAAACCGATCGCTTAGCGTATCAAGAACACCGCGTAGCGTTGATTTTTGGGACTCTGACCAAGTTTCCCGATACGTCGAAGCCTCGAAAGTAATAAATTTATTCTTTAACGCGTTGGGAAGAGGGGCAGGCAGACGGAGAAGAAGAGGGAAGATCCGAAGACAGGAAACGGCTGGCCGGGGCTGTTTGTCCTTGAACTGGTTCGCTCGTCCAGCGTCACTCGTAATATCTTCATATCGGCGGTTTCTTCGTTGCTCGGTTGAATTCCGCGAGCTCGTAAAGCATCGGCGGCCCCGTAAAACCGATCCGATCGTCAGAACGGCGAGGCGTAACGTCCGCCTTTATCACGATTTGTAAAGGCGAAGTGTTACGAGCCGCGTACAGAGAAGATCTGCCAATAAGAGCAGAGCGTCGACGCTCGTAAACTTATGCCGAAGCTGAACTCGGTGCACGCCGCGCCATGGCATTGACTCGGTCCAACCTAACCTCCATTGGTTCGCTCGGAAGTGACGTAACCGAGGCCCGACCGCTAATCCACGGCCTCGTAAAAAGGCTTCTTCATTTCCCGATTGAAAAATTAATTATACCGAATAAGAGCGAGCGGAACGGGCTATAAACCCGATGAAATTTAAATTGAATCGCATGGGATCGGTACCGCGCCGCGCTCCATCCAATTGGCTCACCCCTTCCGCTCTTTCGACATGGTTTCTTTTGTTCCCAGAGACACGATGCCCGTTCCCCTAAAAACTGCAAATATTCACAGAGTTCACGGCCAACCCGACCGCTTATTCCTTTCCTAGGAAAATTTTTCGCTACCAGCGTTGGCCCTTTTCTCCCCAAATCTTGTCTCGTCTTCTGATTTATCCTACTCTTTCGAGCGGTGCTGGCTTTCTTCCTATCTTCGAGTTCTTCATTTCCAAGTAATTGTCTCTGCTCGTCGCTAAATCTTATCGCGAAACAACAGCGGAACTGCTTTCGCGCGCAACAATTCGAAACCTATCGTACGTTCCAATCGAAACCGATACCTTCATACCGGATACTGTTTGCCTGTAGACAAGGTACGCAGCGATGCGTTCGTCTGCGAAAGATTAATAACGCCAAACGATATTTATAAATGATATCGCGCCGCCGAAATTCATAGTGGTTCAGCGTAAACGCGAATCGCATTATCCGTCAAATTTTTTGGTTAGAAAGTACCAGCTGCCGAAGCAGTTTATCATTGACAGATCGACGAGTACGGAGAAAACTACCGAAACAACCATTATAACCAGCAGACGCGTTAACCCGACGAACCATAAACTGCTGACTGATTGCCTTTGGCTTCCCTAATTTTTCCAGCTTGACACGTGGTCGACGTGGAAATAAACCCAGGTTCGGTTCTCATCGTGGTTACTAGTCTCCGAACGAAAGGGTTACGAGCCACGGTTACCTATCAGTTATACAAGGAATTAGGCGTGTCAACACATCGGGCTAATTGATTATTGCGACACGACGGGAGCAAGGCGCCGTAGGCCGCACGATCATCAGTCATCTCGACAAAAAGGCCACGAGAAACGTTCGAGCCTCGAGACAGCTCCACGACGCGAGATAACGTTGCCAAGCACGTGTCTGCAGATTATACCCGTCGGAAGACGTTCGTCATTTATCTTGTTGCTTTCCGGAAGACGCGATGCCTCTAACACCCGGCAGATATGACTTTATGACTGTTCCAACACCTCCGACGTCGGACGCGGACAGCATGAAACGTATGCTTTCAAGCCCCTAGCCTCTAACAGGCTTGCGACTTTATCTTTTTCTTGCCCTGACAACAACCGATAAATTTATTAAATCTGTCAGCTTTCGTTCAATTATAATCGCGTTATTCTACGTCTAACAATTGTAAAAGCTTGATTTTATTTCGAGCTTTATTTATTGCTGCTATATACGCTAATCCTGCTGATACACACTCGCCAATGCCTAAATATACACGACCTATTAATCTGGTCGAATCAAACTCGTATCGTTCTGGTAGAAGTGCCTAATCGTTTCAATCGTTTTTCCGTATACAAGAAACTTTCCCGAACGATCGAAAGTAGCCTCTTCCACCGTGGACGACGTAGCTCGCGAAAGAAAATCCCCATAACAGGAGGGTGAAAGAGCGTGCGGTGTACGAAAGCGAGTTAGGCGAACGAGTAACATGCTCCCGAGTGAAATGTATCTACGGCTGCCTCGGGAGGATATAAATGAGCAGCAGGAGTCGACAAATCAAGAAACTATCGACATAAATAAATTGTGGCTCGCTAGGGGTTTCGCGGTTGTAACTATATGAGGAAAATGGCAGGCCCTAAGTCAGCAATTACCCACATTTCCAGCTCCCTGTGGCTATTATATCTACCTGCTCTCCTCTATTTCTCCTTCGATTCGGAAGAATCTGCTACACTGCTTTCCAAACGCGACGCGACACACGTACACTTTACAGTATCGCGATTTGCATTGTTTACAGCATCGTTTACGTTATTATTATGGCGACTATGGCGCCAGTCGATCGCTGTTGCACTACTACTGGTACACTCATCGATGAAACCGCGAGAACAAGCCTATTCGTATACGCGTTACATCTAAAAGGAATACGTATGGATAAAATTGATAAGCAAATAAAATTGCACCTGTGAGAGATTAGGAGATTTCCTATGTCTACTTTCCGATTTCTGTGTCCGATAACTTTCCTTTTTTACAATTTAAAAGAATATTAGAATCGCGATAGCGAACACGATAACAGATAGCCAAAACGTCGCGAAACAGCGATCGGCGATGTTCTCTTTCGACACTCCAGTAATTATTTATCGTCCGTTATGAATTTTCAAGGAGCAACCGGTTGCTCGCCCGTTATTCCATCTAAATCTCAATTTTGAACGGTCCTATATATAGCACATATAGCAGGGTTCGGTGTTTCCACCCCCGCGTGCTCCTCGCGCTGCTTTCAGCCCTCCCCACCCTTCACGTTCATCCAGTGAATTACTTCGTTAGTGGCTACCTTCAGAGGGCTGTTAATTCCTGCAGGGCAGATTATACAGATAGGTTTATTGCACTCGTGTCCCAATCTAACGTTCGTAATGCTCCTCCGGCCGCTACACACGCTCGTCCCGTCGCTTTTCAGGCCTCCCTGAGTTTCCCGATTCACCCTCTGCCCTCGGTCAGCTTTCGTTCGGATTTAGGCTCCGCTCGATGGCTCCGCTCGATGGCTCCGCTCGATGGCTTCGGTCTCTCCGGCGACGACGCCGTTCTAACAGTCTAAGAGTCACGCTTCTCCATGCCGTAGGCTTGTGAATACTCCGTCACTTTTATCGATTTGTAACAACGAAACACAAATGACACCTACATCTATCGAAGGAAACTGCATACAGCGTAGAATTAAGCAGAAATTCGTATACATCTTCCTATATCTACCGTTCGTCGCGCAAAAGACGTTTGAAACGGTATGAATTCATGCTCGTTCTCATTCGCTCAACTACGTACGACGCGACGATACGTCACGCGACGATATTTGCCTGCTTGAAAATCGTACAAACGCGAGTGAAGAAAAACTTTATTCTCTGCCGCGATGCGTTTTCACTTTGCGAAAAGTAGCAACGGTCTCCTTTACGTTATCCCGATTCTCCGCTTATGATTTTATTTCCAGGTACGAAGTTTTCATCCGATATATGTGCCTATCTTCAAGATTATATTCGGTCCACGAACGACAACCAATCAGATTTACGTTTCTTTCAACTGCCGTCTCTCCTCGGCACAAAGCGAACGACGCTTTTATTCGTCTAAACGATCTTTAAGAGACTTACTTTGTACCCGATCAATCAAATTCGTCGATCGAAAGACGCGTGGCGAAGATACCGACGAGTAGCGCTCGTAATTCTCAGTTTCCTGGTTTCTGGTTTACGTCCACTTGGCCTGCTGCCCCCTTGGTTGGCTCTTCTTCACGGCCAGCTGAGCACATCGGCTCTGAAAATTTTGGTAACGAGTTTAGCATTACCACCATCGTCCAGCGGTCCGAGGGTGTCTGATTTTAATGGTGCGGACTGCGAGCTAATGGGCCACCGATTGTCCAAGCCCATTTAAGTCCGGGCCAGACACGTCTGTCGGCCTCGAAATAATGGCGTTCACCGGACTCACGCGACCAGACCTCCGATCAGACCGGTGGTTGGACACCGCGCGATAATTTTCCAGAATAATCGGATCGTCTGCTTGCAGACACGCGCCAAGAATATTAATAACACGCGGATCGTTAAATCACCGCGATTTTCCGTTTTTCTCTCAGCCGTTGCTCATCGAACGCATGATTCCGTTTAAATCTTCTGTTCCGTATCTCCCAGAGACGACCGAGGCTGTCGATTCCAGTCATTGTTCGCAGTTTAACAGAACGTTTGTTACGTGGATAGCTAGGAAAAGCTACACAACTGCTTAAGGCACTAACGTAAGGTACTAAGGTGTCGGTTCTTGTCGTTAGCCTCTATACGGTTATAAAGATATAAATGGTTGGAGAGAAAAACTCCTTGCGGCTAGGAGAAATGCCTGTGAGCCGTGAGTTCGCACGTGTCCCAACGAGAGCAACGTTATTGTTATAATTAAAAGGTTGAAAGGTCGTAGTGTTCGAACGAACGACCAAACAAACCATTTTCTCGATTTCTTGTACCAAATTGCCTGTCGAACAGACACCACACTCTCTCTACGATATTCCCTTCAAATCTTTAAATTTCCCATTAACGCATAAACACTCGCAGTCTAATTTATAACAGTACATTTCCAATACGTCGCCGCGATTATCCTATCTACGAGATGTTCCATCCCAATCGGAAATCAATTGGAGGGACAAGGAATTAATACGATCGTCGGAAAGTCGGACGAAAGTTTGGAAAATGACGTCTTTCGCGAACAAAGACATCGCTCGTTCGCGTCCATCCCTCGTCAGCAATCTCAGGGATGTTTGAGAGCGGTGCGGACCGCGTTCCTCCGCTCATCCAGCGAAATAAATGTTTAAATTCACGCGAAGTTAATTAAAACTAAGCGTAATTATAGCGGTGCTGGTGTATAAACCGAGGAGATGGAAGAAGAGGAGGGAGCACGGAAAATTACCTTTCCTCAGAGATGAGAAGCTATTTTGCCGTGTGCCTGGATATCGTGTCCTTGTGAAAGGCTGTATTGTAATAACGGCTCGGAGAAAGAAGACTGAGAGAGAGGGGGGGAGGGGGAAAGAGAGAGAGAGAGAGAGAGAGAGAGAGAGTTACAAGGGAAAAAGAGAGGGGAAAAAAGGATTCCGAAAGGAAAGGCTGTTCGTTCTTGAAAAATTCAACGTCATTTCGTGCCCCTCCACGGAGGATTGTTTTATGGAGTCGGCGTGGATGTCGGTGGAGAAGGGGAGTTTGTAAATTTAGATTAACCTGCGGTTTTCCCTGCAATGTTTCTGCTGTTTCCAGTCTTTTTTCTTTTTCCCTTTTTGCTTTTTTCTTGGCTTTGAGCGCGGCTCCTCGAGGCGAATACATATCAAATCTCGCGGAAAACAGTGGGTCGATCGATCGGATTCGAATTATCGTTTGAAACGAGTAGAAAATCATACGTAACTTTTAGACAGTAGTTTAGTATTTTATTTTAGGAGATTCATCATTCACAGCTTTTATCACGTATAATTTCTTTAATACGGACGATCGACCGACTATTAGACCAATCCATGAATGTTTCGTATTTGTCTATTTTTATACGACGCATCTGAGTGGAAGTTTAATACAGTCGATAATTTTAATGGCGCATCGAGCCTGTTGCGAACCACTGATTTTTGATAGAAAAACAAAGACAAAATCTGGTTTCCGGCAGACTATCGAGGCGAAAAAACCGTGTAAATAATTTGTGGACTGTAATGAAAGAAGTGCACAATAGGCAGCCGATTCCTAACCTTCGTTATGACAGCATCGAAGCATAACGCGGGTAAATGACATGGCATATCTTGTGAGAGGAACTTTCATTTATCGGCGTAAATTTATAATTAATTTTTGTAACGGTACAATAGTTTCAGGGTCACCCAAGGAATCGGGTCTTAAAACCGTTCCACTTCGATGAGGCTGCCTTTTCTTTATGGATATGGACGATGTTGACTTCCACGGTCGAAAATTTCTTCGTCGTGGCCGAGACGTATCCTACGATCGTACGAATTATTCGAATATTTCTAACCCAATGTAATCGACGCGTTAGACCAGTGCAGCAAAAAAACATACACGAAGCGTGTATTCGCGTAAATGAATAGAGAATGAAATAGATTTCTTTATATTTGTCTATGATTTGTTTATGGTATATCGTTATTGAAAACCGTAGCATGGATATTTCTAGTTAAGTAGGAAATTGTATAATACGAATGAGATTATGAGAGTAAGAAAAGCGAAACAAGACTCAAAATGCTCTAAGCGATTCGTAGATTTAATATCGGAATTACATGAGAGTTTCTTGAGTTTTGTATCCGAGTTGGTTCTATTTGTCCGTAGTAGATTCGCATACAGCGCGTCTGAAACTAAACTTTAAAAAGTAACTGAAAGATAATAGCGAATGGCCACTACTTTCGACAAGCGAGCGAAGAGACAGTTGCCAATTAGGAAATCTTTAAAGAGGGATTTAGACGCGAGGTGGCAGAAAAGTTTACACGAATATGTGGATGGAACGAATTGCTCGTTAACTGTAATCTGCATGCGATGCGGATAACTTCGTTTTTGGACGTGATTGCGTTCAAGGGAGGAGGAAAAGCAATGATAATCGTATAAAAGGCAAAGAATAATCGTACGACATTGCAATTCTACGAAATAAATAACGCCTAATTTCAATGAATTCTTTTCGTATCGGTGAAATCTTCCAAATTTATTTTCCAACGTTCAATGTAAATTTCAAACTTGGCCAAACTTCACTTTCTTGTTAGTTTACTTTTTCACCTGCTAGCTTTTAATTTCAATTAAATCGACTACCGGCAACGTCTTCTCCATTTCCCAGCAAAATTTCATCCTCCTCTGTCCGTAGCGAACGAACGCGTTTACTTCCCTAATAAAGCCAGCCACCCTATGCTTCTCGAGTCCGTGGTAGCCAAGGAATCGCCAAAGAAAAAATTTCTCCCCCTTAGAGGTACGATTAAATCGGCGAAAGAATTATGCGAACAGGGGCGTGGTCTAAGGAAATCATACAATCGCCTTAATGGCAACTGCGAGGGGAGACCGATGGCCAGAGGCGCACCATGGTGTTGATTACTAATTACAATTATTGGCCAGCGAGGGTACGTTCGAATCTCCCTCTATCCAGCTTCAAATACCTTCCCCTCGCTATCAGAAGCGTGTTCGAGATCGCGGCTAGCTAATTGCATTATACGTGTCAATATCCTGGAGTAGATCTCCTACACAGATTGGAAACTTCAACGGAGGCTGCAGAAACAGTCGTCGATCAATCTTCCAAGTAGGTCTTTTTGTACAAAATTTCCTTTCGTCGCATAGGATTTCGAAAAAGTGCTACAACCATTCGATTAAGGCTGCTTAGTTAGACAAAATTTGTAACTTTTGTATATATTTCATATATGCATGCACATATCCTCTATTTCTTTTTTTCTTTTCTTTTCTTTTCTTTTCTCAGATGTTTCCTTTATTTTTCCATCTTCGGTTAGCTCTAGTTTCAGTCGCTTAATTAGAGCGTTTATATCTCTTCGGACAGTCAGAGTGCTTGCTATTCTTGAAATTGCCGAACAACGTTAAACAACGTTAAACAACGTTAAACAATCGTTAAACGACCGCAACAATTTAGTTTGAGTGAAAAATATTCAAAGTATCGTTATATATTAAGTATTATTAAGTAGATTATTCGATAAATAAGAAAAATTGTTTCGTCCAAGCAGTGTCCGCGACCGAAACACACTGCGACTGGCTGAGCTGCTGCCTGCGAGGATGTATCCCTGTTTTTAGGGTGAGAGTCGGCTTTTCACCGGGGATTGCCAGATTTATGACGGGCTGCCCTCCGCGCCGGCTTATTTTTAACCTTTCGCCCACTAACGAACCTTATCTCTCGGGCTGCATTTCTCCGCGCAACACGATAGACAAAAGAAAAACGTCTGGTACCGTGGGCCCCATAACTTAACGATTCTGCCCGATTCCCGCACTCGGCCGACCATTATGTCCGCTCGAAATTTTTACATTTTCTGCTGTAGCCACGGAGCCAGCCAAAAAGGCCCAATAAACACGGCTCGCGATAAAATTGTTATGCAGCCCGATTAATTTTCGGGACATTTTTGCCCGATTCTCCGATTCCCTTCCTTCGAGAACGATTACTGGGAATAACCGTGATCTTGGCTGCTTTTATTCTTCTTCTTTTTTTTTTAATAAACATTTAATCGAAGTCGACCAGCGTTTTTCAGTGGGCTCGTTGCCAGAGCGACATCTAAATTTTGTCCGTTGCACTCGTTTACAAGGAGATTGCGACGAGTTAGCGATAAACTTACTCGGTTTGAGGCTCGGTTCGTCGATTGATTTTTCTCACCTAACGCTGCGAAGCGTGTACCTCTTCAAAATGTGTGTATCCAAGGCTCGTTTCTTTGGAATAGTCTTGGTCTATAGTTTGAATAGATATCGATACGATATGCACTCCTACGTTCGATTTGCGCGCGTGGACTACATTTTTTTGTTCAAAATTTTCACCGCCACGCTGAAATCCTCGACGTCGTACAAATATTCAAAGTGCAAAGGATCGAGTTTTCAAATTTGACGTTTGAACAAACGGCAAGCAGGCAACCGGCCTTTTGATCTTTTACCGTTGAACAAGTTTCTACGGACGATACGACGTTGTTTCTGGCAAATAGGAAGGAACGCCGTATTCCTTTCTCGTTAAAGCGGTAATTTCAAAAAATCGAGAGATTCTGGAAGCACCGAGAAGCGACAGACCGTATGCGTATAGCGAATAGACGGAACGTCCGGGGCAAGTGGACGAAGAGAAACCGAGCAAATGAATGAAAAAGTGGAGCAGAAATATGTCTGTGAAGCGGACGGGAATGGAGAGGAATAACTGGAATGGAGCGAAGAGGGGGGGGGGCGGTAATTGTGAGAGAGGGAAACGCAGAAGCAGCAGAAGGTAGCAGGATGCAGATGCATTGAAAAACGTAACGTGAGAAGCGAACGATGATGCGGAGGAAACGATAGAAATATAAGGATCAAAAGGTGGAGAAATAGAAATAAAAAGCGAACGCGGAGTGCCGAAGGGCAGAACACTGAGGATGAAACGAACGAGAGAAACGGGCAGATGCATATAAAATGTATTTCCAATGTAAAAGCCAGCTTTTGAAAATTCCTGACTGCTCGCTTAAAATACCTTCGTTTAAAAATTATTCGATGTTAGACATACCTGGCTGGAATACGGTGTCTGCTTCGATACGAAACGTACGGCGTGTCTTACAGAGGGAAATATAGGTAACTACGAAACAGGTAACACTACGTACGTAGGAAATAAAGTTGAATAAAACTTGCGAATAGAACGCGAATAGAATTTCAAATTATTTAGGTTGCCGAGTTCCTCCCTTCTCCTCAGCATGAGAAGTTTCGTAAAATTTCGGAAATTCGTAAGCCAGAGGAAACCTACGAACAAACGACACCGTAAGGCCACAAGGCACATCCGTGATTCGTTTCTGCGCGAAAATATTTCCTAAAACGTACGATTCGTAGGTGGCCTACGTTTTTTTGCAGAGTAGCGCCGCGTGCAGGGGAACGGCAGGCAATGGTTTCGTGGTCGAATCGTGGTCGAATCGTGGTCGAATCGTGGTCGAATCGAGGTCGAATCGCCTTGAAACGCAGAAACAGACAGAGTGGACAGAGTGGATTCGCGTAGCGCCAAAAGCGGCGCGCGCCGCTCGAAAAGCGAAACTTTAAACCGGGCGCCTATCTTTCCTCCTTCCTAGCAGAATTCTCCGAT
>JACXIV010000049.1:987482-1006343 GCA_014737475.1 Bombus confusus
ATCGCTTGGTTCTCCAGGTTTCTCTGGCGGTCCCGCAGCCGCGGATGTCCGTGTAGGTGTTAACGTCGATCGCGCGCGTGTGAACAGGGCCTCGTATAATATCCGAGTCGGTCCGAGGAGTGTCGGTGTCGGCATGTCGGTTGCGTGGGCGTGCGTTTTATATTCATCGCGGAGGTATCATTTTCACGGGAACTTTTAAAAGAAACGTGTGCGCGCGCGCGCCAGCTCGAATAAATAATGCCGCGATGTTAAACTCTTATCCGAGGTCGCCGGCCGGTGCGCATAAATAAGGCCTGCGTGTAAACCGCTGCCATCCTTTTCGCACCTTCTGTCTCCCGATTCTTCCACCATCGCCGCGTTGTCTCTGTCGATCTGTGCGCCGTCACCACCGCCGTTTCTTCGCTCTCGTTAAAAACCTACCAGCCCGCGTTCCCGCGTTTCCCTATCCAGACGCGTTCGCATTTCGACAGACTAAAAATCATCCATCAGACCTTCTAATCGATCCTGCGTTTCAGATTTTTCATCCGGAACCGAGTCGCGTACATACGACGTTCGTATCTTTCGTTTCATAACGTAACGTAAAGTTGCGTTATATTTGAGATTGAGGAATGCTCGAGTTTCCGCGGTCTATAGGATCTTGGCCTTGTCCTATGCTGCGTTCCAGGGAAATCGTGCCAACGTAGAAGGGTATTTGCGCATGGAAAGTTAAAAAAACAAAACTCGTCTCTTAACGTCGAGCGCTTCGTATATCATACTAGAAAGAACCTGGTGCGAGATTCGCGCTGAATTTCTAACAATTATTTCTTTTCTTCGAGGAAAACGAAACGTTCGAGTAGTCACGTCAAACTCCTGTTCGATCGGATACGTCGAACGAGTCAGAGCAGCTGCAGCTGCTTAATTGCCGATAGATATTAAACGCGAAATTGCCTGCAAGAGAATAGGATCGTAATGTTCACCTGTGATCGATGGCGTTTTATCACTCGCTGCAATGGTCCGCCGCTAGACATTAAAGCACGAGTCGATCAACAACGAGATCATCGTTCTATAAACGACGAAAGAGCACGCGTGGGTGTTTAATCGAACATTGAAAAGTCAATGGACAGTCCATTGTAAGGTATCGTGTTTCTCGATGTATTTAATAATTTTATGGCACACGAGTGCTCATAAATCTAGAAGCTTGTTTATCGCAACTATCTCGCGCATTCGACTTTTCGTATTCTGAAATCTCGTTTAAACAATTTTTTAATCGCTCGATATAAGACGTTAATCATCCTATATACATATAATTTGATTTTGACTCTAACGCGACAAGAGAAAGCTGTTTCGACCGTATTTTAAACCGGAATATTTGAAACTTCGCTGGTGAAACGAAGATTACAACTGCTTAATCTTTATTCTCTCGTGGCTGGCGATGGCTTTGTTTAAATCGAATTAATTAACAAATGGAGAAAACAAGGAACGTCGATACGTAGGCATATACATTCGAGAGAAGTATCTTCAGAGATATTCGTTTTTTAATTTGTTAGCTTATACACGCGTATGTATGTAGCTATATCGTCGCGCACGTTGCATCGTTGGTACACCTAGACCCTCGAGAATTCTCCGTGTCAACGACTAGTACATGATCTCGGAATGAATGCGTGATGAATGAGAAAAGATAGCAAGAAAATGTACTTAAGTTTGTATCGAAATAAACATTTGAACACCTTTATAAATAACAACTGAGTTTACAGCATACCTACTACTTTCTTATCTGAAAAACTTTTCATATCTGTGGAATGGTTAATCTCAATATGTACGTTCATTAAGACGTTTAATTGCTACCTTTCGGTTTATTTAGAAGCATCTCTCTCCCTCTGCCTCGCGAGAATGACATACGCAAGGACTTGAATCAGCGATAATTTCAAATCGCGAATTTTTATCGATATCGTCTCTCAATTTATAAAGCTATCGTTGCTTCGTGAAATTATTTCAAACTAATTCTTCTCCGGGATATCTGTTTGATCGTTACTAATATCTGCCCCATTCGCTTAGCCATTTATAATGCGACGATTATTATTAAGACAATTTAAAAAATTCATCGATTATAGAATTTTCTAATCTTACGATTGAAACGTTCTTCGTAAATAATTTGGCCTACAAATAAGACTTTTTGTCACTTAATAATGCGACCAATAACGCGACCGATAACGATGGCTATAAATATTCCGTAATTAATGACTGCCTCGATATCGGAAGGAGCAGATACTTTCGCTAATTGGTATCCCGAGAATATATCTTACGTGTAAACATTTTTATCTACGATATTTGAAATTTTAATTCGTGACTCATAGTAGCTTTCGTTCTCGATTCATAAGAAAAATTGATTTTAACAGGATATATTCGCAACACGGATACGAAATATCCAATTATAATTCATCGTAATCTCGAGTAATCTCGAATTTTTATATGCAAAGAGGGCACAGAGCTATTTACACTTTATTCGAAATTTCTACAAGTTAATCGGCAACAATTTATCCGAAATACTTATTACCTTCGTTACAACTTTCTTATCTACTTCCCATACAATACGAATCCAATTACATACGTTTCAATCGATTAGATGAAAACATCTATCTAAACGGGTAACTATCTCGAGCTTTTAATTTGCTGATAGCAAAAGAGGTAACTATTTTCGATCCTTGTGAATATCCGGTTAGTTACGTGCCAAAGGTACCTGGTTTACAAGTAAGAAAAATAGACAGATAGCAATTCTTTCCAATTTATTCGCATAGAAATACCGATGCTCGCGAGTTTTTCAACGGTAATGTAGATTAAATCGAAAGCTCTCAAATTATTAACTACGCCTTATCGTTTCAAATCATCCGATAAAGTTCTAAAATTATAAGAACGACAAACTTACAGATTGATCCATCTATTCGACTAAAACTTCTAATCTCGTTCTGTTCCAGTTTGCGTTGGTTTTGCTCGGCTCGTTCAGCCAGCGAAATACACACCAGTTACCCTCTATTTTCTGGATATTTCCGTTTAGTTCCGGTTATGGTGGCTCGTCGCAGGCCAGATCGAGTGATTACGCGCGCCACTACAGCGAATAAACTGCGTAAAATTGCGCTGGAACGTTCGAGCGCCGTGCTGGCAATAATAACGCCCTGGAGATACGAGCACGGCCAAGTATTTACTTCGAGACACGTTTGACAATTAAAGAGGCACGCTTCGGTTTTCCCTTTCCTACCAACGCTGTAAACAGCTAGACGATCGAAACGCGGTCGTGTTAATCATAAATATATACGCGCGTTTACGGAGCGAACGTTGCATCTCTTTTTCTATTTGGGCAACTTGTTCGTGCTCTGCTTAATACGCGGATACCCGCTCGAATCTTCCATTCGGTTCATCCAAGTATTTCTCTAATTGGTAAATTGAAAAAAGGAGATGTTCCTAATTTTTAACTTTTATTTTTATTTAACCAAGTACTTTTCTTTCTTTTCTTTTTTCTTTCTTTCTTCTTCTTTTTTTTTTTTTTTTTTTTTTTTTTTTTTTTTTTTTTTTTTTTTTTTTTTTTTGTTGCTTATGAATATATCAAACGGGGAAGATTCTATTTTTGATGCGACATCACGAACGTTCGCGTTTAATTTATTAACCGTACGTAATTATACAAGCAATGTAACTACGCGAGAAAGAAATTTTGAGAAATAAACTTCTACAAAGTCTATTCGTTCATAGATGACGGATTTTCGATAGATTTTAGTCAAAGAGCGTGAGTCTTCTCCTAAATTTACAGTTGAAAATTTATTCATCTATTTATACATAAGTGATTTTTAGTTTCTAAATTCTCGTATACCCTGGAAAGTAAGTACGTGCGTGATCGACAGCGGTACACCTTCGCAGGTGCGAATCTTTTATGAATTTCAACAATGATACGTTGTTAAGAGCATTTTCATAAAATATTTTACGACGATCAACGTATGATCCTTACGTTGCAAATTGTAATGTTTCGCGAGCAACGTTTACAATCTTGAAGAAGAGTATGAACGTGGTTTTCGTAGGTCGTTAATTAAATCTAAAGAAAACGTCGAACGCGGCTAGATTTGAAGAAAATGCAATCATTTATAAGCGAGAGTTTTTCGAACTTCGTTTCGTGGTGTTTGCGCTGTCGGAACTGAGAATCAGGTTGAAAAGGAGAGATACAGACATGTACGTATGCATGTAGATGCACGTGTTAAGCGTGGCTTCGCCGCAAGTTTGGATAGGGCACGGAATATCGTTCAGCGGCACGCAACCAACAGTCTGTGCACGTTAAATAGTCCACCCTAATTCCGGCCAACGTCTCTATCAAGAAGCACTGCTTGGAATTAATAGATAACTGAGAACTGCCTGGCTTCTCACAACTTTGTCAAATAGTTTGACTATCGTATTGTCCAAGTTCGAAATACCTCCATTCTTTAATCGACTCTGTAAGATTGTAATTTATTTAAGTTTGACAGCCGCATTGCAGAGTTTCTGTGTAACGAAATAACGAACGATCTAGAAAATATCTCTCGATCCTCCACATTTCCTGCGCTTTTGCTGACAGGTACGAAAGAGACATATTTCGTATTTCGTAGAGGAAATCGAAATGAATAATTACATTAGGCGCGTGACGGCATTTAACGCGCGACAATTACAGCGATGGAAATGTATAGTTTCTCTCGAATCAATTGAACAGCTTATCGTTCAGATTTCTTCTAACTCGAACGATATCTACAAAATCGTGTTGCAAAGTCGATTTGTTATTTTCGATTACCACGGTCGTCTAACGTTAGCCTGTAAGCGTCATAGCGTCCATAAAATAGCGAAACCGGTTACTGTATGGAAATACAGAGACTGCTGACAGCCGGTACACGCCCGGTACACGGCATATACGGAGCAAATTCGATGTTTACCCAGTCGACCAGACTAAGGGTGGAGGGTCGGAGCTACGATGAAGATGTAGCCTCGCGTTAGTCCCGATATGCGTTCGGTTCGCGTGAGCGTCGACGATATTCCGTGTCCGATGCGCGCACGACCTGCCGCCTAATACCTGCTAATAATTTCTGGCACCGTCTGATTTTCTAATTACACGGCGTTTCGCCAAAGTGTACTCGGTACACTGATTATCGAATGCCAAGTAAATACACTGCGGTTTGCTTTCCTAATCTTCGTATCGATTTACTTATTCCGATTGGTTCGAACAAATTCGATTTGTTGATTTGCCGATCGGTTGCCGAATAGATAAAATTTAAGCCGAAACCTTTTTTATACCTGCTATACGTTTTCCACGTGTCTGTATCAATATGCAATAGGTAGATGCGTTTAATTATTATCCAGCAGCGAATTATTACCAACGAGCAGGAGGTTAAGATGCCCAAAACGTGATTTCGAATTTCCAAATGTGACTCCACGAAAGCTTAATTGGATGTTAACAGGGTTTATAACAAATTCAAGAGGTTCGTCGAGCATTTTTCAAACGGCTGGGAAAGATGGCGGGAAAATCATTTGGCTGGCGGTAATTTAAACTTGGCCCGTGGAACAGAGATGGAAATAAAAAAAGGTGGAAAGAGGCGGGCAACATCCCTCGTCGCCCTTGTCGTCGACATCTCTGGCACCGCATTTAGCGTTCATTAAATAAGCCGCCCCTTCCGTATCCACCCTCTCCCGTTTGTCTCAGGGCACGTCACTCACACGGTACAAAGTTTAATTGATCAATGATAAAGTTTATCGATCATTTCGAATTCATTTAACTTCGGTATTAGTTTATGGCGCGGGCAAGACGTGGCTTGGATGGGTATATGTGCATAGCTGAGCAGTGCAGTGCCTCTCTATATCCGTTGTATCGTTCGTTCATGTTTACGCGGAACAACCGTATCCCCGAGAATTTTCATCGCGACTCCTCGTATCGAAGTGTCTACGAATTTAAGCAATGCTTAAATACCGAACGAAAGAGGAAGGTGTTATCGAGCGACCGTGTCTGGACGGTAAGTCCGAATACCTAGGGGTTTCGTTCTCCGCGTACAGGCCCCGAGTCGTTTTCGAGAGACACGAGACACGAGACACGAGACACGAGACACGAGACACGTTGCCGTCTTAACCAATGAGATATCTTTTCACGAAACATCGAATACGCGAAACGATGTAGTCCAGCGTAGAACGACCGAAGAAGTATCGCGAATGCGTTAACACAAATTGAAACACCGAATTCACACGCGTGAAACACCGAAAGAGATATCGCGTTACAATATCGCCTCTACTCTCTATACATTTACGATTTATTACCGATACTCGATGTCGCAAGTTACAAATTCTTTCATTCAGTATTCCTCGCTCGATACCATAATCGCCGTTTCGACGTCGAAGAAAAGAAGAGGAAGAAGAGAAAGAGAAACTAGATAGATGCTGGAATCTGTCGCGTTCGTCGAAACTCTGGCAAACAGTCGGCCGTCCCATTTACTTCTAATCAGCCGGATCCTGTCCGGGAAGCCGTAGAAAAAACGACTGCCCCAAAATCGATTAATTCGCGAAGATAACCATGGCCGGACTGCAACGGACCAGTCTCTCCTCCCGTAGCTCGATAACATCCCTCATTCAGCGGCTCTTTCAGCCGGGCAAACCGCTCCCTCGCGTCCATACTCTGGTCCCCCTTTCTCGCTCGATCCTCCGCGAGCGGCTTGGTCTCTTTCAATGAATGCCAAAAACTTGGTTTCAATGCCGCCGCTGCCTCCTCATATTAGTTATACTTAATTCAAGACTCGCGGAGATCCCGCGCGCCGCCTCAAAGCTCCGACGTCGGCCGCTTTTATTTCAAATCTATCGCGCGCGCAACTTATATTTTCATTAGCCTTTCAACGCAGAGGCCAGGGCCTCGAAAAGCGTTTCACCTGTGCCTCGGGCGTACCATCCCTGTTTTGCGCACGCTCTCTCTCTCTCCCCCTCTCTCCCTCTCTCTCTCTCTCTCTCTCTCTATTCGAAAGCCTGGCTCCTACGCGCTTGCAGCTGCACGTGCCCCCAGACCGCCTTTTATTTCAGCTGTGCGTTTATGAAAGGAGATCGCTCGCAACCTGAATGGTCCGAGCCGAAAGGTCAAGCGCGCTAATTCGGATGATCGGTTTTAAACTGATTCCGTAGAGATTCGAGGATAATGGAGTTTCTTCGGTGTATTAGACGGTGTTATCGAATCACTCGCAGCCTCTAACACGCGTCCTATAACGTGTTATAACTCGTACTTTTATCAAATTTGTTACGCCATTAGATTATCATGCGTATCTTCCACTTTTTCCGCAACTTCATATTCGTATCGTCGTAATGAAAGAAACGAAACCTACGTAAACATTTATTTCACCCATCGAACGTTACAACGAACGTTACTTCGCTTTGAAGATTTTTTACATCTTTCCATACTATGCATTTGCATTTTGTACATTTTTGCACCTTGAAATTTATCTGGTAAAATTGATTTAGTTTATACGACGACTGCCAATACTATAGTGGCTCGATGGCAATAATACGGATCGCATGGAATCGTAGATTTAGAATTTTGAAATATCGGTCGTACGAGCAAGTACGTTGGGAATATATTTCTGGAAAGGACGATAGTGTTCGACCGATGTCGGCGGATAGATGTTGGTTCGCGTTAATGGTTCGGCCGTAATAACGGTGTACGATTAAATATCGTTCAACCGTCTTTCGATAAGTCGTCGCGTGTTGCGAAGTAACGGTCGGTTCGAATCGCGATCGCCACGCGTTCCACCGTTTTGTATCTCGTTCGTCCAAGACGAACGTTCGATATTCATAGTTTATTCGATTTTATGATTTCCTAGATCAACGAACGACTGTCCTTTCGTGGTTTTCAATTTCCTTCGAGTTCGACGACGATTTGAACGAGAAACTAGGTCGCTCTAATTTCTTTTGTATACAGTTTGGTGTACCTGTGGTTGAAGAGTTCTGGAAAAATTTCAACGTTAAGCGCTTCTTCGCTATGCGGCTATTATTATGTGCAAAGGAATGAAGAAACCTACCAATTTTCCTCGAAATTCCGTCAACTTGACAAAATGTATGCAGCGATTTTAGCATACAAAGACTCGCTCTTTTCTTCCAGCTAAAACCTTCGCTAGAATCGCTCAGCCAGCAGCGTAATTCCAGGTAAACGATATTCAAATACAGCACGACATTGTGGGGCAAATTAACGAAGCTAGCTGCCACTTTTGACGTACCTATTCACCCTGGTTTTGTCATTCGAAATAGCCACTAGTTTCCACCGGAGACCTATTCGTTCGACGAGACCTCGAAAATACTTTGTCCATCGCATTTGGGATTCGGACTGCGAGGCAGCCGTAAAATAGACTCGGTTTTCTTGCCTGCTGGCCGGTCGTTCTGCTTGTTCGAAAGATTATTTACGATCATCACGGTGAATGGCTACTAGCGATTCATAAACGTCTAATTTATATGGACCGTTTGCTAGTCCTATTCATTCCTGTTTCACCATCCCTTCCAACATCGTCAACTCCTGTCTCCCGCATTCTCCTTCGTATTCGCCTTTTCGTTTTCACGGCGCGACGCGGCGTTTCCTCCTGATTGGAGGCTGCGGTGTCACCACGACACGTCCAGGGAACGCCGTCGTCGCCGGTTGAACTTTGTCGCGGCTCGTAGTCCGCTACTTGCAGATCCTTCACCGACCAGCAAATCGATAACCAGCAGTGGCTTTTTATTTTCCGCCACACGAGTTTATAGCTTTATAAACGCTTTTTCGCTTCCGGACATTCGTACGCATAGATTTAAATTTTCGAGTCTGTTCTTACGAGTTTCGTCGGACTAGTCGGTCGAAATCGGAGCGGTAATATTACGCATAATGGTAATGCTACGAATATTAGGTATCTTAATTGGGAGAACGCGTTAGTCGGCATCCGACCGAGGCGTTAGTTTATGAGCGATGCGCAGCTGTGCTAGCGGGATGCCAGCAGCGGCAGAGAACGACGAAGAAAAGCAACGGTACCGTAGCGGAAGGTGTTCATAATCGTGACGTCGCGAACGTTCATAATGCCATAGGAGGAAGAGGGAACTTGAATGGGAACTAATTCTCGAAGCTGCTGCCTTCTGTTATGGTCCAAGCGTTCTTTATGGCGAACGGTATGCCATGGAACTGTTTTCTTGGGAGAAACTGCCGGTTGCGGGTTAGAGGTAAAACTAGTAGAACTCGCGGTTCGATGAATGAAGAAGACTGCCGGTTGGAAAATCGATGGCAAAAAGATACGGCAGATCGTGGAGCTTGCTTTCATGCTTTCTTAGGATCTGGTAGTGGCAGGTGCAGCAAGCAGGCCTGTTTTTGTCGGTTAACGACGCTGATTTGATGGTGACAATTTAATAGATTGCGATGGTACCGTTGCGCGATGGTACCCGTAAGGAGCTATCGCTTTTTGAGCTTCGATCACACTTTTATAAGGTATTTGATCGTTATAACGTTTGCCTTATCCAGTACAGCGGTGTTCCATACCAGTGTGGCGAACAGTTCCACCGTAACTGCTACAGAGTAGTATCAGATTGTCAGGTGATAAATGTGACTTTCCGGATACGAGATTTTAATAAGCGCGTCGTACAACCTGCTTCGTACTTCGTAACTTGTTCGTCTTCCTCTCTAGGTATACCGTTCTCTTACTCTTGAAATTCAACTCTCTCGAACCCACCAAATAAATTTCCACTAAAAAGTCCTTCGTAACCGGGTAACAAAGTTTATCGATAGCATACCCCTGGACGTTTAATAATCCAACAAAGTTCCAAAGAAACAAGTCCACGCATTCCTGTTGGCTGTTGAAACGCCAACGGAAAAGAATTTCTTAGGCAACCGTACGCACTCGCTTGCCGCGCACTCTGCCCAAGAATGAGATAATAGTCTGGAAGATGGAAAGTGGTCGGCCAATGTTAACCCACATCCGGTGTTGCAGGTGGGTCAGCCGGTTGAATTATGGCAGCTCGCATCGAGACGTCAAATCACGCCTTTCCTCGGCACGTTTCGGCTTCCAAAAGGGCCACCCCCCAGAGATTGGCACCTACCTGGGCGTGAAGGATCGTCCTGAGATCTCATTCTTGGTCCTCCCTAAGGATTCCCACGAGCTGGCGTCACTTTCACGGGCCACGCATTTACCATGTTAATGGGGGACATCCCTAACTCGTTATGGAATTATCATCGGCCAGGCTGTCCCCAAAAAGCGATGGCTTCGTCGCCGTCTATCCGCCGGACCGGCTTATCTCGCGCCGCGCCGTGACCAAGTATGAGCACCAATTATAATAAATACCAATTAACAGGGCGAAGACGCCATTACCGTGCCGTGAAAACCTGTTCCAGAGCTGCACCCTGTTGACAAACGGCCGGTTCCCTACACGCGGCACGTCGTTCCCGCTTTGACGCGATCCGACCTTCGTGCTGCCTTCTCCAGATCGAATTAGCGTTCTGCTCCGCTTTAGTATACATCATACCCGAACGATCCTTTCCTACCTATGTACACGCGATCCACTCGTCCGCTTTCCACGACCTCGTATCTAACTGTGTATCGATCGATGCTATTACATTTTTTTTTTTTTTTTTTTTTTTTTTCGAAAAAACCAATTTATCGAAATATCATTAAACGAACATTCGCGTGATTCACATTTACAGAAACGCTCTGATCTTCCAGCTTTTGCCGCTTTCAACGTTACACTTTTGTCTTTAAATTCTACCAAATTCTTCCCGAATAGGTTACAGCCAAAAACGTTTATAAACGTTTCGATCGATGTTTTACGATCAAACGCGAAATGTCGAATAAAACGGGAAAATTTCACATTTCGTTTCACGCTTAAACGATAAACTCGTTTCTTGGTTAAACGTTTCGCTTATTCGGACGAACCGACCGGCATAGCTGTTTTAGAGTAACACGTATATCCAAGCAAATAAGATATCAGCATCGTTGGAATATTGTTATCCGTGGAATATTTTCTTCGGACGACGCTCAAGTCCGCGCCATATTTTCTCCGCGAAAGAAAGAAGAGGGGAAAGCGTTGAAGGAGCGTGGCAAAAGTATCGCGAGACGATATTCGTTATTTCCAGGCGAGGCGCGCGATGGTTGTGTCGCAATCGGAGGCCGATAATTCAGAGGGAAGGGATCGAACGGATAGAAAAATTCTGGCGACCGCTAACGATCCTTGGATCGTTGAATGATCCGCGTACAGGTTGCAACACGCGAGCATCGGTGTATGCCCGAGAGGGACGGACGGGGCAAGGATGTGGCTGGAGGCAGGACACCCATCACGGTTTACCGCGTGGGATTTCACCGTGGCGTGGAATCAAGCATCGGAGAGCCAGGGAATAGGCTCGCAGAGAGGCAGAGAGGCAGAGAGGCAGACAGCCAGAGTGACTTCTCGTTGTCGCAGCATCGGGGATCGGCCTTCGAACGAAACGAAACATGCGTCACATAAATTGTCTCCCTGTCTGGCCCGGGTGAAAGCTGGATTTGTTACACTTTGCACTCCAGCAGGACGTCTAGGCCCCTGGCCGATGCTGCCGATGCTCAGGTTAGGAATCCATCCTCGCGATCGTGTTCCCTTTTCTCATCCCGGCCCGATCCCCTCTGCCCTGTCAGCCTCATTATCTATCTGCAGCCCTCCAGACTGTCATCCGTCCTCCCGATATGCGTCTTTCTCCTCCGCGGCACTCGGTTAGAGCTACGCGACTGTCTTCCACGGGCTTGCCACCTGTCCTTTATACCCGGATCCAGATATTTCTCGACCACGGAATCCGGCCGAGCCGCCTGTTATCCATGATCCGACCGACAATGAACCGAATCGCTTCAACCCTTTCGGGACCACTTACAAAAGAGCAACACGAGCTGTTCGCAGCATCGCAGCGGCTGACAGTGTCGGAGAAATCGACGATGCGACGAATAGCGTTCACGATTGACGACGTGTGGCTTCGTCGGTAATGCAGATTTTTATCGATACCGATTCGATGAAAAGGCTATCGGCGAGTCGAGCCGCTCTGCACCTCTTTGGCCTTGCGTCAGGTACGAATCGGCGAATACGAATCAGCGAATGCGAATCAGCGAATGCGAATCGCCGAAATTCTCGCAATGCCGAAGGATCGCGAGACACGCACAGACTCTAAAACGTTTCTCGATCTTGACGAAACCGCCGTGAAAACCATGCGGTACGCTCTCTAAATATAGGTTTGCAAAGCCTGAAAGCCTACGACGGTACGATGATACGTGCGCCACAGCCCCCTACCCTAACCCAAGGAGCGGGTAAACGGAGCTGCCAGAGTTCGATGGATTTGCACGAACGGCACGAACGGCACGAACGGCACGAACGGCGCGACAGGAGAGTTTGGCCAGTTGGTTCTTTGATTGGCGAAGGCGAGCAAAGGGGGTACGTAAAAGTCGTCCGCGGTGTCTGAGCTGGTTATGGCGTTGCGCGACGCGGGGTGCTGGGGTTGGCACGAGAAACAACATGCCATATCGGAGACACCTGTTAGTGGCAGCAACCGATGCGGCCAGCCCAGCCGGCACAAACCAGACTATAAACGTATCGCGGCCGTATGAATAGGACGGGAAGAGGCATGCCGGGAATTAAAAGCGCGTTGTCATATTATAATCGTATTATGGCGAGTCTCGGACCCGACCCCGCAAAAACGGCCATGCCAGCGACGTCACGCCGCGAAGGTCGGCCACTGATGCAGCGTGAACACCTACACTGTCGCTACCTCGAACCTCTCCCAACTCGTACGCCATATTGATTGCCAGCAGCGAGATAGCGAATCGTTCCTCGCCAACGAGATTAATCGGCAAAATTGGATTTTATTCGGCTAATAATTTCGTCGAACGTAGGATCGATTGAAATAAAGTTTCAGAGATCTAGATATACGCTGGCTATACGCTGGCTATACGCTGGCTATACGTAGCTATGCGCCAGCTGTACGCTAGATAACATAAAAGCTTCCAATCTCGCTTTTCTCCATCTCGTATCTCTACTAAATCCCATTCTTAATTTTTCTCTATTAACGCAAATTAATCCTACAGTTGTCGATACCACCCTGCTTTAATTTTCTAGCTTCCTCCTGTTTCGATCGTAAAAGTACGACTGTAACGATTGTAACTTAATCCAACTGGATAGATGTACATTGGCCATAATCGAACGAGAAAGAATCGATTTCGACATTGGAATTATATCGCTTAGCACGGCCAGAAACGCTACCACCAAAATCGCTCTGTCGAAACCTCTCGCCCAAGCAATTTCCTTTTACTACGATCTTCCTCTGCATTCTGCATTCTGAACAAACTGTAACCCATCACCGGCAGCGGCAATTCGTTCGGTAAACATTTCCAAATCCGATCAGAGTACAACGGATCGACGAGACACAAGAAAAAGGTTGGAACCAGTCCGCGACACCGTGCCACCACCGACACCACGAACGAGGAAACACTCTGGCAACAACGGTAATATCCTTTGTCGCGAGCGAGATCCTGTGCGTTATTCCACAGAGCGTTTCGATTTAACGCACAAATGGCTCTCTGTACGGCCACGGTGTGCCTGCAGCCAGAGAGCTGGTTGGATCCGGTATCCCCCGGTCCTTTGATATCCATCGATGAAACGATTTATCTCTGTCCGCGTGCACTTTCAATCCGACCGGGACACCTCTGCATCGGGACACCCAGGACGCGGCACGAAGGCGGTTCTTCCACCATCCGATGTTTCTGCATCCAGTAAAGCAAAATCGCCACGCGTTCCGCCAATTGCTTCGAGCATGCGTCGGTCATGTTCGAGCGAGCCTGAGATTATCTTTAGCCAAAATACGACGACAAATTGCCAAGAGCGAGATGCTCCGTCTTTACCTGTGCGATGCTTTCGATTCGCGTAGCGGTAACCAAACGTAGCGAAACTTACTGTCATTCGGCGTATAAATTGAAATTTCCCTCGGAAAGTTCTCGCTTAGAAGGCAGAATCTCCGATAGAGGACGGACGTAGCGAGGACACGGGTCCTTTGTCGGTCCCCCGCAGTTATGTCTTGGCAGGGCCATAACGATATGACGGGCGCATATTTTATGCGCGAAGGATCGCCGCTTGCGGCCAAGGATTCCTAGTAGTCGTGCGATGTAAATCAGCGCAGGGTCCCAGTGATGACATCCGGTGACGCAAGGACTGAGAAGCGAAGGGGCCTGGGCTCGGCTGTTGGCCCTCGCGGTCGCATTATTATATACGAGGGGGCGCAGGGGGACGCCGCATACCGTCCTAATATGCCGGCCTACCGTGTGCCGTGTGCCGTGTGCCGTGTGCCGTGCGCCGTGCGCCGTGCGCCGTGTGCCGTGTGCGCCTTTGTCAGTCGTCCCCGCGAGCCTTTGTCGTTCGGGAAAGCCGACGGACTGTATATTACGTCGCGATGTAACGCCGCAGGAATGTGTACTTGTGTTTGCCGCGGCGTTCGGTATCGCCGCCACTGCATCCCGGTTCCAACCGTTGGCCGGACCAAGCTATCTCTTTACTTTTGGCGCATTCAAATTCACGATTTAAAAAATTGAAATCCTTTCCGCGCTTCGTTCACTCGGCTTTAACCAATCGAGCACCGAGCGTTGCGCGGCGTATCGTTATGCAACGTTTCTTCTTAACCATCGCCGCGAATCAAATATAAAGCGAAAAATAAGCTCGTATGAAAAATTGTCCGACGATCGATCGATCGGTTATCGCGATCACAGCTAAAGACTGTACGAACAATTTTTTCAGCCGACGCCATCCATCTATTCTTGGTCCATCTATCTATTCTTTCTTGAAATTCCTGCTTGAAAACAATTTTCGTGGCTTGCAAATACCTTGATTCGTTGCCACGTTCTAACGATCATCGACCGTTACTCGGGAATTTTACGAACAGACAGATGTTTTTGCTGTGCAAATAACGACATAAAGATACTGAATAGAGGTACCGTGCAAAATACTATAAAACATTTAGCGCGCGTGACGCAAAATAATCTTTCCCGTTCTTTGAAGCGTTCTTCTTCCTACTCTATTTTCCTGTTCGTTTAACTATTCGCTTTTAAGCGTGTCACGTTTTTCAGCTGTGTTAATTTCGTTTGAACAAGGGCGCAAAAAATTTGCTGATGAAAAACGATAGCGCGGAGTAGCTGCGGAACCTTTATTTTTTTAATGAATTTATTTAGTTTTTCCAATTGTTTTTACAAAAACTCGGTGACACTTAACACGCGCGTTTTACATTCTACATCACCCTTTGCACGTGCTCGAATCGAATCGAAACGAGATAAAGATTTGTTTAATTAAAACTAAGCAGAAACGAGTCAAAGTGGAAAACAGCGGTAAAAGTATGTGGTAAATGTAAATACAATCGATTTTGATAGGTTAAAGTTATAAGTAAAACGCGCGAAAACTGGAAATCGATGCGAACGATGGAGCACCAGGTTGGCAGAAACTCTATTTTAATGGAAGGCAAGTAGCGGGGAAAATAGAATAATCGCGGAAATAGAAAAGCGTCTGAATTAATTATCGCCAAATTTGGAGAACGAAAGGTGAAGAATTTTTTAAAATAACTTTACCGAATTAGAGAGAATTAGCGAGAATTAAACAAAAATACGTACTTCAATCGGACGAATAATATCATTTTATCGTTTAACGTTACTAATAATATCCTTTGTACAGAATTGCTGGCGATGCTACTATCTGTACCAACGAATCACAGATACCTGATTACGAACCAAAGAATATCGAAAGTAAGTCGTCGCCTCAAAGCAACGGAGAAGATACGAAAATACACGAAGCAGAGGTGAAAGGAAAACAAAGGCATCGAGATATTGAATTCTAGAAAATTCGTTGGGCCTCGGTCGACGTTCCGATGAACGCAACTCGGCCCATTAATAGTCTTTTAATTGACACGAATTAATTTACGATGCGCTAACCACCCGACCTACGCGCTACGGTTCTGAAATGCCGGCGTAGCTTTCATCGGCCGCCGCGCCGGCAAACGATTGATTTATCGCTTGTAAAAAGGATTCTTATCGCGTTAATAGCATTAAGCCGTAATCCAAGGAAAAATGTGTATGAGACTAATTATTCCGTCGACGCGGCAATTGTTTCTCCATGCCCTTTCACGCCACCATTACTAATCAATAACGTCCTCCCGTGTTTCATACTTTTCGCTTCTTAGAATTTTAGAATTTCAACGTTTCGAATCTTTACACCCGAATCTTATTAACACCTATTGACTTTCTTATCTTTCTGCTGAAACGATAAAATAAATCGCAGATATTCAACCCGTTAATTATTTTCACGCAGGCTATTTAAAAACAACCGAAATTTATAACTTAATCTTAATTTGTAACTATATCTAATTCATCCCAAAGTCTCAACTACATATAAACCATACTATCCACATAATCTATCGGCGACACCACGGTACTATTAATCCTTTCCTACCAGATTCGTGCCTTTTAAAACGTACCATTTCAATGTAATCGTAAAATGATTCCTCAGAATGCAATATTTCGTCGCACGAGATCATCCAACAGGAGAACGTACCGGCAAGTGTTTATTTACCAACGAGATTAAAATCCCTAGCCAGGCAAAAGCGACTAGAACGAGGAAAGAACACGAGTCGATCGACGACTTTCGTTCGTCCATTTGAACGTGACGTGACGAGAGGAGAGGAGAGGAGAGGAGAGGAGAGGAGAGGAGAGGAGAGGCGAGCGAAGAATCAGAGAGAGAGAGAGAGGGAGAGAGAGAGGGAGAGAGAGAGGGAGAGAGAGAGAGCTTGGGAACAAATTGGCTGCGTGGTTCGACCGTGGCGCAGATTGTACGATTTTATTTGGAACGTGAGTCGAAACGTTTCGGAATCGTACGCGGCACAAGCGACAGTGGACGAGGAACGAAGAGTAGTCGGTTCGTCTTGCGGCCGTCGAGTCGAGCTGGCACGAGTGGCTCGTTTTGCAATAGAATTGTCGCCGCATCGTCGGGGCTTTAACGAGTTAAAAAGGCGAATCTCGTTACGACTCGTATAAATGACGCTGACAAAAATGGCGGAGCCGCGATAAATTTATAGACCGCGGCCGCTTCGTCTACCTCATACGGCCGCTGGTCGTTAACGACCGCCTCCTTATGGGGGAGCTCGTTCTCATTACGGATGCAAACCGACTGCCGGTAATTTTCAATTGTTTCCTTGCTCAGGCCTCGCAAAAACCGTCTCACCTTCGGGACGAGGAAAGCGAAACGCGATCGAAAACCATCGCTAAAACACGCGGCCGATACGCTGTCGCTTCTCTCCACTAAATTCGTCTGCCTGGAAAATCACGATCCTGTGCTTTCTTTCTCACGCGGCTCAAGGTTTCTACCGAAAGAGCAGAACAACCTTTATCATACAGGACAATATCGCTAGACTAGATCATAGATGGGCGAGAACGAACGTAGCACGAGAAAATTAAACGGACCGTATAGCGAAATTTATTTCGTGTACTCTTTCGTATCTGTACGTCTGAAAAGTGTAACCGCACCGCTTTTTTAACTTACATTCTGTGCTCGATCGCGGCGCAGCGACGAAGCCATTATAACCATGACAAAACATCGTATTAACGCGTGTGGCAGTTACGTATGTATCGCGTGTAATATAAACTTGAGGTCATTTCCTCTACTTTAATTTTATAAATGTATACGCGTGTTTAAGAATTGTTTTATTTAAACGAAAGACGATGGTATTCGGTGGTACGGACGTTTCTTTTTTCTTGGGTAAAACCTGCGGTAAAATTACAGTTGCTCGTTCTGCAGCTGTGCGTTAACTGCTTGTTCAGTGATCAACTCATGATGCATAATAAACACCTATGCAATACCATCGAACGCACTGCATAATTTGACGTGAAGGAAGAACCAACTTGCAAGTAAATATCGAAGACTCGTCTTGCATACGAAGCAATGTTTTTCTACGTTTCATTATATTTCCATGCGTGTATATACCTATTTCAAATATCTTTTTATCCATCTATGAGTTAATTCCTCCGGTCTTATACTTCCTTATCTAAAACTAAGATCGTTTCACGCTTATAACCTTTGCGTCCGTGTAAATATCAGTATATTTAAGAGTGTTTTTTAATCGTACAAAGCAGCAAACCTATCTGTCCAGAAGAGTTCGTTCTTTACTCTTACCCGCCTAACTGGAATCCTTACAATTTCTCACGGTTTCTTTCTACGAGTAGTTCGATTTAGACAAATTTTTCTACCGTTTGCTTTCAATTAACCACGGTTAACGGTGTTACGCCGCACCGTATAGTATACGTTAGCGAATAGAAAATTTCCCAAATTACAGGAATGCAGGAAACTTTTGCAAACGTTTATCTTCTTCTTACGTTCGAAAAAATGGTAGTTTCTAAAGAAAACCAAATCTTACGAAAGGAAGACAGAGCTAATCGTATGCACGGCCACACACCGATCTACTCGTTGATTCTCAGACAACGCGTCATAGTCTGCGGACTCTGTGTACGTACGTTCGCATTCGCATGGCTCGCGAGAGGCTGGACAAATGTTGCGGAAGGAGTAGAAGCGAGAAGAAGCGGACGGAGCAAGCAGATGGAATAGCTGCTGTTGGAAATAAAACGTAGAAACGATTGGAAGTATGTAACGCTTGGACCGCGGAACGTGGTCGATTTTTTCAGAGTCGAAGGTGAGAGAGGCGTCGCGACGCGACGCGACGGCGGTTGAAAACCGGGGCCGGGGGCTGGTTGTCGTGTCGACGCGTGCGAGAGGCTGCCGCGGCTAGCAAGCGGAGTGAAAGTGCGAGAGAAAAACAGAGAGGAAAGGAGAAAAGGCGAGAGAAAGGGAGGGAGGGAGGGAGGGAGGGAGGGAGGG
>JACXIV010000049.1:1013989-1047749 GCA_014737475.1 Bombus confusus
ATCTATCTATCTATCTATCTATCTGTCTATCTATCTCTCGCTCCCCCCTCCGCCAGCCAGGTTGAAACCGTTGTACAGTGCACCCTTCGGGGGCGTTCGACCAAAAATGTAATTTACATCCCTTTATGTCGCGAGATTGAAATATTTGCGAATTAATCCGCGCGACAGGATTATCGTCGGCCATTATACGCAACCGCCGTCGTTCTCTTTCACCACCCTCGCAGCTCCGACCCGTTTCTAACGATTCTCCCTTTATTCGATTCAAAAATATCGCCGTCACCCCATTTCACGGAAGATTGGATTCAATTATCACTGTCGGCGCGGAACCTTCTACCGCGACCTATCGCGGCTCCTCGACCTTCCCACGATTCATCGCGAGGATGATCAACCGTTCAAACCGTTTTCGTGTATTTCACCTTTCATTAAAATCCCCTAACGAATACACTTTTCCAGAAAAAGTCACTAACAACGTGAAAATAAACGAGATTTTGCCAAATACTCTGGTGCAAATTCACTCTGGTACGAGTCATTGATTAAATAATATAAAATAAAATAAAATAAAATAAAATAAAATAAAATAAAATAAAATAAAATAAGACAAGAATAAAAAATTATTAGCTACGATCGATCCGATTAGCTGGAATTCAGCGTTTTAACAAAAATTTGTAAGAAGCTCGATGATTAGAGTAGAAAGATGTCGACAATAATCCGATCGAAAGCCCGGTAAGGAAATCGGTGAATACATACTAAATGCCGAATACCGAGAGGCAGAGCTGGTTAGGTCCAGTTGCGCGATGTTCATTTTAATCCAGCAATTAGACGGAACTGCGTGGCTCTATTCGACGAGACAATCGTGAATCGAACGGTCGTGAATGTCGACGATGACTGCGCAGCCCCGGCTAAGGGGTTGCTCCAGGAAACATTACGTCAAATCCTGGCTCGTTAAAGCGGTATACAATAATCTACCCGCCGCCAATGCGGCTGCGCCGGCGCGGCGGCGCTCAATTAATTCTCCGACAAAATTTGTCGCTTGTATTAAATCTGGCTGGATTAAAGGCAATCTCGCTTCCGTCTTGCTACCCTCTTGATTCTCTCTTACGCTTTGACTCATCGTTCGATCCATCCCTGTCGACTAGTTGGTCCCACGTCTCGTGACTAAACCTACCACTCGTTGTTACTAATATCGTTAAATTACACTCGCCCAATACCAATTGCGTCCATTAGGATATATAGAGCGAGCGAAGGAAGGAGCGGGGCAAGTTTACGGAATTATTACAGAAAATTAGCTTGTGACAATTTAGTTCGCTAATTTAGTTTATACTTTAAATTTATATTTTAGTTGGCCAACGAGAGGAGCAACAAGCAAATTACTAATCTCGATTCGTGTTTACTACTCGAGCGAATACCTATATGGAACATTAAAAGCGCGTTTGAAAGATCTCGTGGTAAGAAAAAGGTAAATCGCGGGAGGCTCGAGAGTGTCACGGAATGTGAGCCGTGAGCGCGTCGGACAGCGCTCGAGTGGCTCGTGTCGAAGTCTCGTGAAAAAGCCAAGTGACATGGCCGCGTGCGACAGGGGTGAGCCAAGCCAACGATACGGGTGAGTGTAAATAAGGTAACCCCGAGTCTGGAGTTCATCACCGAGCGCGGAACACGTCAGGGTTGCGACCCTGGGTTAGGGCAGGGCTTGGCTGGCAGCAAGGAACATCCGAGAAGGGTAAGCGTTCGTCAGTGGAGGGGGCTAGAGGACCGAGGCGAGGCAAGCGGGTGTAGAACGTGTTCGACTTTCCAGCATCGTAGTAATCTTTTGTCATACAAATAATAACGGTGCTCCTATTCCCTCGGGATACGCGTTATCTCGCGCGTTGCTATACATTTGCCTTTCCGATGTTTCGTGGACGTTACACATGACGCATAGGTCGCCGCTTGTAATAAAGACGAGACGAGTCGAGATCAACGTGGCAATGCAGATTAAACGAAGAACAATTGAATAACATTCGTGCATCGGTTTCGTTGTTCGACCGAGCACTTGGAACGATCGATTGCTTGGAAAGATTAAGTTCTGAAACGCGTGAGAAATTGGATTCTCGTCCCGTAAGATATTAATAGACTTATGAATACATTTGCCGGCGCACGATAATGCAATTAGCTAACTTCCTCGAGTCTATTTAATTCGATTAAGATGTAATCTGATATAGAATATCGCGATCGAAGCAGAATCGACTCGAGTGTAGAAAAGCAAGCAGAGGCTGGCTTTTATCGATCGAATAGCGAACGAATGGTCATTTCCACTGGAAAGTGGAACCGGGGATTGAGGGCAAGGTCATGCGAGATCAAGACAAAAGATCTTCTTTCGCTAACGAAGAAAGCGAAAGATTATCTTTGAAAGATTCTTATCGGATTAAATTAGATCAAATTAGATTAAATTAGAAACACTAGAAAATAGCGAAACGTTATATCGTATAGAGAACAAGCGTAAAAAATGCATTATTATTAAAATATTCTTACGAGGTATAACAGGGTAACGACGGGGGAAGCCTGTTGACGAATTATTAAACGTCAAAGAAAAATATTCGTAAACGTGCGAATGGATTTGTGGAACAGACTGAAAACGAGTAGGAATCGCGTAGCCAATGCAATTTAGACTATTCAACCATGCTGCTTGTCAAGTTACCGCGATGCAAAATGCGCTCGCGACCGCAGTGCAACGAATCACGGACCGCGTGTCGTGTCACCGATCCGTTGTTACAAAACAAGAGGGAACAAAGTGACAGTTGCGTGCATAACAAGGCCGTTGCGGTACTTTGTAACTAGCAAAACCAGTAAAGTGCCAAATTTCGTTATATGAGAGTGCCAACTCTCATATAACGATCTGCCTCTACTTTTCTTTTCTTCCATTACGCGCAACGAAACAATTACAAATGCTGCTCCTGTTTATTTGCCTCGTAGGAACCTGTTTAAGACAATCGTTCGCACGTTCTCTAATCCCTTCGCTACGAAATCCTAAGACACGCGCGTATTACGTTTGCGAGGATGCGGTGGCAATTTTCTGCTCGCTTTCTGCGCAATACGCGGCAATATACATAGTAGGTACGTGTACAGGCGCGCGCTCGCACGCTCGCGCGCTCGCACGCACACACGCCATGCGAAAGAAGTTAGAACGGGTTAGGATTTCACCGGGAGAACGCGTTAAAAGGGCGCGTGGCGAACGTAAGTATTAAACTAAAACACGAATGATAGGAAGGACGAGCGCGACCGTACGAGACGGGGAAAAAAGGAGATGATGTCATCCTCTGCCGACCATATGTGACTTTCCAAAAATAAGTAATGCTAATAGTAATTGATGGCCGCGTTAGTTGCGCCGTTTCCTAATTCGTGTCGTCCGTGAAATATACCGAATGTCCGATGGAAACGGCGCCACTCGAACAGCTGTTGCCGTTGAGGGTGAACATTGAGTTACAATAGACATCTGGCTGCGTTTAAAGACGAACCGGAAGGACACGCGATCACCGTAAAGTTAAGGCAAGGTATTAGAAGTTATACCCCGTCAACCACCATCTTCCACTCGTGTATCGCATAATTGGCGTCCGAAATTAATCAAACGATCTAGTACATTGTGCTCCGCTCTACACTACACAGCAGGTACAGTAGAAAGTACATTTCTACCTTTTTTCTACCTTTTTCGTACGTACGAGTAGATAAACGAACGAGCAATACACGAATAAATATAATAAATAAGTAAAAATTAAATAAATAAAAATTGATCGACAAACGTTATACAATCGGGGAATATGTGGAGAAGTCTCTAGTATTCGATTCGCAATGTTATGCGACGCAATAGCGAAATCTGTGGTAAATCTGTGGTAAATCTGTGGTAAATCTGCCATAAAAGTGGCGCTGTTTAAAAAAAAAGAAAATTTTCGTAGAGCAACGTTATTCGCGATAATATCCATGAGAACATCGACAACGCCGGTTACCACGAAACAAATCCCAAAAACACCGGTTACAACTTTTCCCATTCGAGCAACAAACAGCGGCATTTGCATTATAACAATGCAGTCGGTGTCTATCGGGCGCACTATAATCATTACGCGGATCATTAAAATATCTCTGGTACGCGTTCACCAACCAGCCATCCCCTCGATTCGTATGCCACATTGTAATCAATAGGATTGCTTTTCGTGTCGAGTTTAAATGCCGTACGCGTCTACAAACCCGACAAAATGCGAAGGGAGGAAAGAGTAACGGTCAAACATAAGCAAACAACTAGGATCGTTTGGGTTGGTTGGCAAGGAAGTACACGCGCGATCATTTATTCTCAAAACGATCATAGCGATATTTGCGACGGAATAAATTGGAATTGATTCTTCCTTTTAACCGACCGACCATCAAACGTTATAGGGATTAGCAGATTCTTATTATCTGCTAATGACGAAGGTGACGCGTACTTTAAGATGCCAGCGTATTTCGAAGAATCTGCGATTAAAATGTCATTGCGTATAGTATAAGGTTGTATCGGACGTTATCTCTGAATAAGAGAAGCAACGCGCAACAAAAATGTGTCTTGAAACGAGGACTTTAAATATCTGAATGCGCGTGTATGTAAATGTGATCGATCGGTGACACTCTGAAATTGTGACGCACAATGTACACGTGACGTGGTACAATGCTCGTCAAGTCAAGTACAATATTAACATTTCTAAACGTTATCTCGGCCGAAGCTCGACGTACATATCTGACCGATCCGACGAAGAATTCAATTTGTCCAGCTGATAAATAATTCGAACGCTACATTAAGCGAACTAACTGACTTTTTAAAGTCAACATAGAAATTACGAATCTCATTTGTTTCATATACATGTATTTATCGCGCGAAATATTAACCAACAAACCAACAGACGCCAAAGAACCAACAAACACAAAAAGTGTGCTGGATAAACGAAAAATTAAGGAAATTCGTTTCGGTCTTTCCGTAATAGGTGCGACGTTGTTCTCGATCGATTAGGCCCTGTTTAAAAACCGAAATTGAACCCTCCGTCTAAACGAATCGCTAATACCAAATAGATCGCTATTCGCGTCACGTAATTCTCGTTTAAAAAGTCATTTCTTTACGATGCGAAAAACTCTTTCTCGCAAACAATTTAAGGTCAACAAGCTAAACGAGTCCCGTGTATATTGACCTTCCAAAATCCACAATTTGAACCTGCGCTAATGGCGGTTGTTAGCAAAAGCATGCAGGCGGAATTGCCTTTCGACCGTAAACAGTTAAATTTGTAGTTCTGAAACACCCTATACATTCAATTTGCTAGAAACACAGGGACCACCGAATACATACTTCTGTAAAACGCAACGATCCCCGTACGTTCGCGTGTGCGTGCGTCCATGTATGTGTATTATGTATCCATGCTGATTGTGAGCCAGGCTGTATATTAACGTATTCAAATGCACGTGTATCTGTCTATTCATGCATGTATGTATTCACCGGCGGATATTATACATCCCCATGAGAAGATGCGGGCGAGTGACAACCATATGCATCGCGTTGAATTGATAATATCGTAATATGTGAATGTCGACAAGGCGGACTTATTTTCCCGACCAAACACAATCGGCATGATCGTATTTTTATCGAGAATTCTCCGCTACCGTTTACCGCGTCCATCGCTATAGCTACGGATGCAATTTATCATGCAAATCCATACTTTCACGGACAAGTAAATAGACATAGCAAGCGAAAATTCGTTCCATCGTTCCATCAATTATGTATAATCTAATCGGGATTGATTAAAAGATACCCAAAAATAGCCAATAAGCGCGGCAATCGCTCGGATGAAACGAAACAACGATGTAATTTAAATCTAACCGAAGTCTATCGGACGTGATCCGAACGTAACCAAGTTGGTAAATGCAATATGATCGAATCGAACCTAACACCGAAAGCCAAATCAAAAACTAACCAGAGGTAAATAAGTATTCCGCGTAGCTATTTCCTGTACCTTTCAATTTTCCATAAATGCATACGCATCCGCATCGTCCTATCTATCGATCATGCTCAATTACCTGCATACGTCCCGACTCAACGTCTAGGAACATTTAGCTGTACGTTTAAGAGACGTTCAATGGGAATTTACATGCGATCCGTCTGCATAAGATTCGACAAGTTTCGTGTCTCTTCCACGTTTATATGCAAATACGATACACCGAATGATCTCGGATTGATTTCACTTCCAACCGCCTCTTACCATTGTGTCGGCTACTATAACAGAAGCAGTATCGGAAACCGCGTAATCTGGAAATTTCCAATAAATTCTTCGACCATTTCGAAATTTGACAATGCAAATGCGTAGACGGATATTACTACACGTAGAATGGAAAGCCTCGTAAATTAGATTTCTCTTTGTTTCACAACGCTATCGTATCACAGACTTGCAAACTCCGGTAATTACATACGTTCGTACGTAGGAAACATAACTTTGAACTTTAAAGGATCGAAACAGAAATCGCCGTGTTCGAAGAAGATGATAAGAAAGAATTCATCGAACGAACGCACGTCCTATCATATCGTTTCGTTCAGTTGCGATCGATTGGCGGATAACATTTAAAAAATCCTTCGATCGAACGCTACATTTCTCTCTCTCTCTCTCTCTCTCTCTTCTATCGAAATAGAGATTTTGCGAAACTATTTCGAAATCGTCGGCGGCATTAGCATATTTCTTCTCGTAAGAATTGGTTGGAAAGGAAGGGGGGACGAGATTTCTATGGCGATTTAACGATTTCACCGAACTGAGCTCGTAACGCGATTGTGTACGGTGTACGGCTTATTAAATTTCCCGGTGAACGGAGCGCGCGCACACGTGTCTCATTTTCATTCCTTCGCCGGGGAAAATAAACAGCCCTTCCCCTTAGGCAATTATGCAAATCGTGAAATTAAAGGAATCAACGTGCCGGATGAACGCAGTTGGATTTCAGAAGCCTCGCGAGCAGAAGGACGCATAACTTTCAGCCAGATGTATTATAATTTCCTGGGTCAAAGAGCACCACACACACCGAAACTCGCTGGATCTTGATGGCGTCTCGCGATATAGATCTTATAAATATAGATGGTCCAATATGGGCGCCAGATTTTTCGTTTCCGTAGCTTTCTAACGGCCATAATGCATTACCCCTCGAGCCTAAGTTCCGTGACCTCGCTGCTACGTTCAATATAACTCTGCCAACGAGATGGATAAAAAGGAAATTTCTAAATTAAGCGAATATTTTCTACGAAATAGCGAACGAGCCGAGTTCCGAACGAGAACCAAACGAGGAATAACTTTCCTTTCAACGAATCGACAGAAGCGGAAAATAAACACGTTCTTGCAACGATAATCATATACTTTATCTATCGTTTGATAAGCCGACAGACAGACTGCAACGTATCTCAGTATGTGGCTGCTTGTTCGCTGTACTTTACGAAGGACATTTGCGTTACCACGCGGGTCATCCACTATCGTTGTTGTCAACCCCTTCGCGTCCTTCCACCCACCGTCGTCGCTACACCACGCTACTTTCGATGCACGTCCTTTCGAAAAAATTTGACTCGCTGCTCTCGATAAAATCGTCACTCGTTATTCGTTCGTAGTGGACCGAGTACGGCGAATATTTTTCAAGGATAACGTTATAGTTTTGAGATTATGAATGTTCCGATTCGAAAGCCATTTCCAGCCAGACAAAGACGCGACATTCCTCGAAGTATCAAGACTGGCGAGTTACGTGCAAGTAAATGGCAAAATCATAATGAAAAATTCAAATGACGAAAGCGTAGTGCGATTAAAGATACGAACGGATAGTATCGGAGAAAGGTAGAAATTTGCGGAAAAAGCAAAAGTGAGTAGGTTGAAAATATAAGCCGAGATATGCGTATTCCAGCGGAAAATGAACAAGCGAATTCGAAGAATGGCAACGTTCGATGGTCGATGGTCGAAAGGATCGAAGAAACGCAGCGAGGGCAAGGCGTGTTCCGTTGCCGCGAGGCGTCGCGTCGCGTCCGGAACTGCTCGCCAGCCGTCGAGGAACGGCCGAATAATTAGCTTTGCTAATCCCGATGGAAACGTAACATAACTTCATCCACGGGTTCACGCCTCGAGAGCCGACTGCTAGAGTGGTAGTCGTGCAAGCGAACGCAAGACACGCACGTTTGCCAGACTTTTATCCACGTTTGAAGAGAGTGGGATCTCGTTGGACGAAGAAGAGAAGAAGGAGCGAGCAGGTTGGAGGCGCGGCAGGGCAGGCGGTATGAAAGTTATGTCGCGTAAAAATCGATTTATCGGCGTCGGATCTCGGGCATTGTTCTTCGCGTATGCCGTGGAACGGGCCGTGTCTGAGCAAAAAAACGGGGTGGAGGGGGGGGGGGAAAGAGGAGGAAGGAAACGGCGTGGAAATGGAATCGGCCAGTGAAAAATTTCAAGCGTGTGTATTAGGCTGGCGGTGGCTCCGTTCCACGAGGCCAGACAGAGACGGCGGAAGCCGCGAGAAGGCCGGTTCCACGAGCTCTGATTGGCGCTTCGCTCTTGCAACGCAACGTATCTACACGCACGCTGATCGCTTTGAACAACGTTGCTCGCGCTAATTTGCACACCGATGGACGGGGGTCGGGGGGGGGGGGGGGGGCACACAGGCGAACCGAGCCGTTCGCGATAATTCGCTGGCTGGTCGATTTTTCACGGCTGTCCGGAATCGCATTTTGTTGGTCGAAAGGAAAAGTAGCGTGGCTAGGAAGCACGGTACGCTTCGGGGGTCTGGTTACGTTGCGCGTTCGAGTTCCACTTTCCACTCCACGCGAACGCAGGAGAATGGTTCTTCCCATCGATATGGAAGAGAACATTTTCTATTTGAATTTGGAAAGAGACGAGTTTGTCTCGTGACAAACGCCTTGTTCCACTAAATATCCTTCGATTTAATAGACATTTTCAGATATTCCATAGACTTCTTACATCGCGTCAAATACTTACAATCATTCACATACTCTACTCTCTACTCTCACATGCTCTTTATGCTCGCGTCGTGGATAATTCCAGTATTAAGTAATACCGCAAATCCGCTAGAAAGTATGAAATAACACGCAATTCCAATAGAAAGAGCGTAGCCTATCTCGGGCAATAAATTCGTCAGAATGCAGGCAAACGCAAAACGTTCGAACGTACAGCTACTCTGAATGGACGCAGCAGAATAGCTCAAACTATCTGAAACGGGGATTTTCGAAGCGTCGCTCAAACCATCCATTTTGCTGACCACCGAAGCGAAGGCACGCTTGAGGCCCGTGCGAACCTATGAGACTATGAGACGCGTTCTCGTTCGAATACGCGCGCACGCCCGCGCAGATGGTTGCACTTGTGCGTGAAAACGCGTGTAGTATATGTGTATAGGTGAGGATACGTGGCCCCGTGCTCGCGTGTGTTTGGGCTGTGGTCGAGGCTCGGACTGGTTTACAAGTATAATGAGTCTTGCGCGCCGCATAACATTACATCGCTGCTTGCTCGGGATTTAGATTAACTGTTTACATGAACAGCGGCGAACAGAGCGGAGGAGCCGGACCGATTGCCGTTGCACCGGATAGAGCATATACGCCCCGATATAGACCATGTACTCTACATTTCGCTTGCTCTCGATTCTCGCCAAACTAATCATCTCTATGTACCACCGGTTTGTCCTCTAGCGACGAAATCTGTCCGTAAGAGAAACAATTTGCGGCCAGCAGAATGTTAAGTATCTGCAATCACGACCATTTAAGTATCTGACAGTAGCTTTTTCATTTTTCCCTCCTTTTCCCTCTTTTTCCCCTCTTCTTTTTTTGTTGCTTGCTAGCGAAGAAGACCACGAAAACTACAGCCTTCAGGTGCCTTCGAGTTGCTAACCACTACATGTATTTCCATTATCGTTGTTTTCTCCCAATTCGTTCGAAACTTTGATCTTTCCTTTAGAAAATTACGCATTGTACGTTTTCTTATCGGATCGCGATTTACCTTCGTCTCCGCCAATCTCCACTCTCTCCTCTAAACAATACCAAATCCACTTGCCGTAAAAAGAACAACGGCTCGTTGCAAAATGAAAGAAGCATCGAAACATCGCGGTAACAGTGTTTCGCTCTCGTATGGTACAAAGTGGAAACGTAGCAGAGGGGGGGGGGGGGGGAGAGAGAGAGAGAGAGAGAGAGAGAGAGAGAGAGAAGGATGGGTAACGGGTGGCGATCAATCCACCTAGCTCCGTAGCGTTATCGGCGCGAGCTTTTAAACGCTTGGCCAGGATACTTTCTATCTCTAGAAATATCGCTGATTTCTCGTCTCTCCGTTTCATCCGGTCGACGACAGTTGTGTCACTTGCGTGTCCTTCTTCTAACGTTAAAGTATGTTCGATCGTGGAATCGATATGTCCAGCCACGTATATAGTACCTAGTCAAGCGTCGATAACGGACATTTCCAATAGAAAGCGAAAATGCATTTCTGGCGTTCCTGGATCGTTTACCAATTACCAACAGACGGATAAAGAAAATGTCAAAGGCTGACGTTTCGAACGAGTAACGATATTTCCAAGCAAAATCTTCGAATTTCGTATTACTTGCGGCTACTTGCGCGAATACTTGCGGATCTCGACGATAGGTACCGTAGAATAGTAGAATTTGCCTAAAATTACGGATCGCGAATGGGATCGAGGGAATAGGTGTTCTTAATTCGCACCGCGCGGATCCCTCTGAGAACGGATACCCGGTGAATCAGCCACACTGAAACGTTTCACGTTCGCGGGTATGCATGCGCTTTCAGAGCACCGGTTGGCGGTTACTCACGATGGAGAGAGTTCATATTCACAGTGCGGGTACATATGTTCTCGCGCGCGAAAGGGAGGGAGCAGGAAAACGGCCAGGGATCGAATTGAAGCTGCGCTCGAATGGAACCTATCACTGTCGTTTCTTTGACGTTTGAATTTGAAAGCGATAGTCTATCGAGGATTAAACACGATTGCCGGCGATTCGTTCGAGGGCAACTATATGTATATATGTATATATCGAATGGTGTAACTAGAACGACAATCATATGATAACTAAAGGGGAGGAAGAAATTTAATAACCAATACGTTGCATACATCGGACGAATCATGCCAATTTCCATTCGAATTATTTCCTACGCATATCTATTTAGCGATTACACAAAGTATTTCCATGCCATTGCATTTACTACAGCATTTACGTATCAACTAATTACTTCTTCCGAGCATATTAAACATTGCGTTATACTAAACATCAAATTTCGCACGATTTAGCAATACTTTCGTACAACTGTATATAACTGAAAGTTTGATGCTGCGGAGATACAACGTAGAACCTGATAAGAAAACGCCTCGTTGAAAGATAAGTATACGTATGCGCGAATACTTCTCATAGTCATAGCATGTATTATATTTCAGTCATATTCCCAATGCCTGAACTTGTATCGATGTTTCTGCCAGGTCGAAACACGACACGCAATTCGAGACCGGGATTGCCCCGTAGCTTTAATAAAACACCGTGGCGAATGTCAGTGCGCAATAAGCGTGCAGGCACCTTGCGCGTCTGCAGGGGCGGTGCACCCTCGGCGCACACGTGGCCGTCACCCTACGCGTGACGTTTCTGGTGGCGGGGTCGACGAAGGGTAGCCTGGCGCGGTCCTCTGCAGGACCTTCGCACGTGGACATTCTCAGCTTACCGAGACAAATCCGCGATCCTGCATGCATAAAGTATTAAGCCGTTCGAAATTTATGAAAATGCATCTCATTTTCCACTCCCTGGACGTCCTAGGCTAGACGAGACGCGGAGAATTCGCTAAATCCGCCGATTTCCTCGCTAATCCTGTCCCACGATCTTGCGGATCGGATCGAACGGATTCTTTAAACGATCGTATCGATCTGATCGGGTCTGCGATTCTACGTTCGACGACGAGTTGCAGGATTACTGGCGAGCAATAACGGCAAGGACGATGAAACGGTTGCTAAATAGGAAAAGGGGAAAATACGAATGACTCGCAAAGATATTTATGCGGTAAACGTTGGTTCGTTGCATAAATATTTTACGGAATATACGGATATTCGTTCTCTCAGCCCCTGGTACAATGCTGTTTGCGCGATTCGAAACCTATTTAACGGGTTAGTTGTATAACGTCGACAACCGAAAGAAGCTTTTCCATTAATGTAAAATGCAGGCAACCAGACAACCGCGAGGCGAGATATTTTCGCTCGACTTGCTATTTAAGGATTAACCATTCGAAACCATTCGTTTCTTATAAAGTATACGCGAAAACATTAAGTAAGTTAAGTAAGTTAACTAAGCTAGCAACAGAGACGAACATACTTGGAGTGCGTCGACTTACGCCACGAGTGAAATATAAAATAGCGTATAAGTTGTTCTGACAGCGTCTTTTCTAATTTAAGTTGGAAGGTGCCATCTATTCCCCTTGATTGTTCTTTTCTCTGATTTTACACACGTATAGTAGTACATTGTTGCATTCTTGAATTTCCCATGAATACACGAACATTCGTTGATCCAGAATCACGCCGCGAATAACGTATGCAAATCTTCGAGGGAAACATCGCGCGCACGCACACACGCACTGAGGAAAAGAACGATCATTACACGACAAGTTTATTTGGAATACGTTTCAGGGAGCGTGACGAACGCGTCCCTAACGTGTTTGATCGACGAGGACCCGCGTAGTCACCCCAATATTGAAACAGCAGTGAGATCTTAGCCGTGTCCTCGGGGGAGACGCGTGGACGCGTTTATATTCGCACTTATGTGGCCCCTCGTGCCGACCGAGCAAAGGGTACCGATATCAATTCGAGGCCGCTTATCAAAATAACGGTTACATCTTCATAAATATTTGGTCGATCGTTTCGACCGGGGACCCGTGACAACCGTGAAATCTGTATGGAGATGAGGGTGCTGCTTCAAAGTTGGCTGGGCAACTGGGATTTCGGGACGAAGGCTTCTCGAATAGACCGGATGAACGATCGACGGAAAAGGTTGGCCCTTCCAGAGGCCCACCCACCGGAGGTGAATATGCGACAGAAGAAATGGATGTTCTTAACGAGGAGGGAGACAGTGTCGCGTGCGTTTCGTTTCGCTGTATAAGTAGAAACGGAATACGTCAGAGAACTAGAAGACGAGCCATTTCAGGAATCATGGAACGGTGTCTCTGCAAATCCTGACAAAGCGTCCGCCGAGTCCCGATGATTTTGTCGCCAGCCGAGAGCCTTCGGAAACCTCTAACAAGTCAGTGAACAACGACGACGAACCAGCTTCTTCCAAATCCCAAAGACACGTTCGAGTTTACGCTAATTCAAATCGCCCAGCTACTGCGAATACCAGCACGGTGGTGACAGAAACCGTGTTAGCGGCGATCGCCAACGTACAGGCGATTTCCAAGAATTTCTTCGATCGTGTAGCAAAGTCAGCGGAAGACGAAATCGAGAATACCGGCGTAACGTTAGCTCGTAGGGCAAGTTCGTCGAGCACGTCGACTCGCGCCGCGTCGCCTCGTCGAAGAGCGTGGGTGCCGGCTGCAGCAGGCGGGTGTGTAAACATTTCAAATTAGTATTCAGATGCGCAGCTGTTGACTGCTCGACGGCTCGGTTTCGAGGGCTTCCGAGGCTTCGTTTAATTGTAAGGAGCCAGATGCCCCCTTCCTCCTGCTTTTTCCAGTCGCGTCCACTCGACAACCCCCGTCCGCGGTCCAATTTACCCTTGGTCGCCGGCCTTCGCGTATGGTTTCTTCTGCAACGGATCCACGTTCGTGCACGCGTGTCGTTGTTAGATATCGTTTCAACCTCCCACTGGCATCGCGTTACTTCGCGCCCTTCCTTGTTGCCAATTGCCCTCGACGCAACGCGACGCGACGGTTTCATGCCGTTCGCTGAAATTGAGAAATTCCGAACCGTTCCAGAGAATCGTTAATCAGGTTTCTCGTTCATCGAATACCGGACGTGGACGAACGTGCCTCGCTCTTCGACGAATCGTGTTCTCGAATTTGCTAATATCCTGCATAGCGTAATACCTACATATATATATATCATCTACGATAAATGCGATAAACTACAAACGAAAAGCGACGAAAGTATCACATTGCTATCCCTACTTTTTTGAAACGTACCTCGAATAGTACAAATAATCTTCCACGTACAAACTTCCAGACGTTAAACTTGCTCGAAATCATTTCATCGCGTCGATGGTTTCTTTCAAGCAAACTGTAATATATCAAACTTGAACTTTCTTCCTTTCCTAAGAGCGCTCTGCTCGGAAAACAACAGCTAATTTCCTTTCCTTTGTCTTAACACGATTTATAGACGGAAAGCATATGATGGAAAGCAGTTTTCTTCAAAATGTACGCGTTCGATAAGATGGGTAACGATTTCCTTCACAGTTTGCCCGACATCTTGTATAAAGAAGAGGAGGAGGAGGAGGAGCCGAAAACGAAGAGCAAAAATCCAAACGAATAATTGGTCCGATTAATAGAAAGGTTGTCCGAGTTCTTTCGAATCGTATATGGCAGCATAACATTAACGTTCCCTTCGACGCGTGTATTATACGAATGGAGAAACGCGTCGAGGTACCTGATCATTATTGTATTTCCAAAGTAGAAAAATATAGGAGCGAACCGATCGTTCTTGAATGGATCCGTGGAATCATAACCGGTAGTTAAACCAAATCCGACCCTTCAATGTCTGTTGCTGCTCGCGAGGGGCCCTGTTCCAATCCAAATATGTGCCTGTTATTCTTCCAGCAACACGATCGCCGCATCAATTTTCTACCTATTTTTCCATTTATGTGGTCCTCTCGCTTAAAATCGATAGATAAATAACAATAAATACCGACGAAAAGTTTCATTAATTCGAATCTATCATATTTAGTTTATATTTCTTGGCTAAAAACATGCAAACGCTTTTGATAAAATCTTATTCGGTTATAACTTTTATTCGGATAAAAACAGTTACACGCGTACCTATCGTATATTTTTATTAGACATCGCCACTTTAATTACAATTATCGATCGTAGTTGCAGTTAACTGTAGTTGATCGTCGCTTCGAAACGTAGTACAGACTTTTCGTTTACGCAGTTACATAGGAATATAAAAGCATGTTTCAGCGAAAGCGATGTTTCATTTAAAAAGGAATCTTGTTTTACCTTCGATGTAAACTAGTCTAGAGCGTGTGTAAACATAAATCGTCTTTAATCGCGTAACTTATACAGGTACTTGTATCGATACAACCGATGCTGGTAAATAACGTGTCGTTTACGTGTGACGAAGCGTAACCGGAATTGCAGTGTGTTTTCCGCTTATATCAGAAAGAAAGAGGGAAGAAGCTCGGCCATGATGTTCTCCAGACGTACATAAAATAAAGGGAATGGCCATTAATCCGCCGAGAACATCGTGTTATAATGTTCCGTAAACAATGGACTTGCCTGATGAACCGCCACGCGATTCAGGCCACGCACGCCTTAAATAAACGCGCGTTATTAACCGAAGAAGCTAGAATATACCATGGAGACTCGATCCTCACGACCGATTCGCTTCGCCATCGAAACTAAATTTACTCTGAACTTGGAGATGGCGCGTTTTCCATGCCACGAGAAGGAAACGAACGTAAAACAAAGTTGCCAGATTTGTTGCGATATCGACGTATGAGACGTATGAGAACGGAGTCGAGCGTTTCGATAAAATTAAAACTCGATTGCTAAAAAATCTATTGGTTTGAAGGAAGCAGGTGAATTTTCTAACGAGAAAGTCGTACGGAAAAAGTTGAAACCAAGAAGAGAGCAAGATTCGGCGTGACAAGGAAATCGAAGAGGAAGAAAGTCGAACGTTCCAAAATGCGAAGGCAGATATAGCTTGGAACAGCACAACAGCTTAGCGCACGGAAGCGTGAGTGCGCATCGTCGGCGCACGCGGCAGAGAAAGAAACTTTTTGGAAAAAAATTTCACGCGCTGGCACCGGTGCTACCCGTTACGCTTACGTAGACACGCGTGCCAGCGTCACACTGTACACCGTGCGTGATTATCTGTTAAGTTTCTCGCCTTCGTCGCTACTCGCGTTCGAAGAAACTCGAATCGAAGAAGAGAAGCGAGACGAAATGAAAATGCCGTGCTCTAAAATCAAGAAAAATCCAATATCTAACAAGGGAGAACGAGATGAGAAAGGGACACGATTGTAAGAGAAAAAGAATTTAGTAAAGAGATTTGAATGTAGGGAAGAAGAAAAGGCGAAGAACGCAGGCGTGGTGGAAATTCAAGCAGACAGAAATTCGTGTCTGACCGATTCGATAGAACAGGCCTCCGACCGCTTATGATTTCCCGTAGATACGCGGCCCACTTAATGAAACAGGTATCTCGAAAGGATTTCTAAAGCGAATTTCGCTGTCCCCCTGCACCGTGGCCCATCCTTCCACGTCCATCGTGCAGCGATACGATCACCGGAAGATCATAGATCAAACACGTGAACGCAGGGGGGTTGTGACGCTGCTTATTATACATTCGTGCCACGATAAGAGGGACCACGATGGTTACGCCGCCGCGGAAGGGGTAGATACGCCGCTGTTATAAATGCCGGTATTATGCGGAGCATCTCGGGGAATCTTTGCACGAGAGTCACTGATACCTCGCACCCCTCCACGCTCCCTCCTTCATTCTACAAACGTCACTCTGCCAGAATGACGCGGATAATTCCAACGATACACTCGTATATCTTTCTTTCTGCCTTCTATTCTTCGTACGGGGAATTATATTTTTCCAAGTAAATCATAAATTCAGTGCAAAGTAGCCTTCCCCGCTACTATTTACAATCCCACTGTAATACTACTATAATCCTATATTTGTTGCGAATAGCTTCCAATATTGCTATTGTATTATCGTTTCTTAAACGCCATAATTCTTAAACGTCTACTCGAGCGTATCTACGTCTCGCGAACGTATTTCGAACAAAACGTACGAATGGGGACGATCCAGCTACGATCCATTCTGCGATCCATTCTGCGATCCATTCTGCGATGTCGCGGTGTTTTTCAACATGCGGTTAAAAATGCCAGCGTTCCGTCGTAATATCGTTAAGAAAGAACGACCGAAAGCGGTAGGTAGGTAGGTAGTTGCGGCGGAAAGTGGCGAAAATACGGCTCGCTTTGCAGCATCGTCGTCGTCGCATCGTCGGCTTGCTCAACGCTTCGGCATCGGGGCTAATTTAACGTTTGCAGAGAGGGCAGGAGGGCGTCGACTCGGTTCCAAGAGCGGAAGAGAAGCCACGGGTGGCAAAGGCCGATACCATCGAAACCGATCCTCTCATCTAGCTCTCGAGTTAGGTAGTTCTCACTGTAGCTAATGCATGCGGATCCCCGCTCGGCGGAACAACTCTATGGCGTTAAACCGGCCCGTTATTGTTCCAGGTGCCACTACCGCAACCTGCGTTGCCTGTTGCAAAAGGTGAAAGCCACGCGGAAGAAGCGTTTCGACCAACCTACGTTTCCACGCCCCTCGTCCCAATATCTTTCGTGTTTCTTGCTCCTTTTTCTTTCTTCTTTCTTCCTTCTTCTTTCTTCCTTCTTCTTTCTTCGCCGCTACAGTAGATTGACAAACGATACATTTATTCACTTATCAAACACACACGTACTTACGATAGTAACTCGTTACGACAGCCTTGAAGACTAGCACTCGTAACATTTTCAACCGTAATTTCCGCGAAATTTACACGTTTGCCCGTTAAAGAAATCCTTTTCATCCTATCGCTATCGCTTACGAACCTCGTCCGCTGTTCCTCGAAACGACTCCTCCGTTGCAAAACGATGGACGCAGAAGACGTTGGAAGAAACGGCAAGTTGAAAAACGAAGCATTTCGGATACCCGTGTTTGACGCGTTTAATGGCCGTGTAATCGAAATACGTATAATCGAACGAATGCAGGAAAACACGAGAAAACGCATGAAGCGCGGTTAAAAAGTTTGGCGATCCGCATATCGAATAACCATATCCCTATAAACGTGTGGTATCAAAGGTTTCGTCATAAAAGCACGGTTCGAAGTGTAAAGAGCCAGCTTGGAAATATGAACCCAATAAAATTGGACGCACGTCATCCTTTCGCGGTGTAGCGTAAAACCGAATCGGTCTTCTGTTACGAAGAATTCCACAAAATTCGATTTACAACAGGATCTGCGCCCACGTCTCGGAAAACTGGCTGGTTTTAGATCGTACGTTGTACATGGGAAACAATTTACATGTTGGCAAAGGCGTTCCCCTTTTCCGTAGGAACGCGGCGCGACGCGGCGCGACGCGGCGCGACGATGAGCGGCGATCGGCTCGTGCGTGATCAACGGAACGACCGATTTTTACGCTAAAAGGATATATCAGACAATTGGAATAGACGGCGCAGCTAGCCCAACTTGCCCGTTGGATGGTTCAAACGACTGCGTAACAATTTCAGAAATCTAAGCAGCTATGGTCGATCCTCGCGTTCTACTATCTGAAAAGCATGTTTCTCTTTCTTATTATTTTAACGCTTTGCCGTTGCGTAATGATTTCGTTCGAATCGTATTTTGTCGATTATGTCCGATCAGCGTTTTCTACGAATTAGCTAGAACGTGAATACCTTTTTGTTCGTAATAGGTATTGGTACGTACGAGTAGAATTAGTAATTCTTAGGTATCTTCGTGGTCCTCTATCGTATCCTACGTACTCGTAATACGTACATCTGATACGCGATTAACGTCGAAACCATACGACGTTCGCCGCATCATCGTTTCTATTATACAAAATTCAATGCTTTCTATATACGTGTAAACACACACACACACACACACAAACACGCGCACGCACACACACACACACACACACACACACACGTTAGATTAGATAGAACAGTAGTATACTTTCCGTCTTGTGTTCAACACGAGAGCTTTTTTCAAGAAACAAGTACGAGACACCATTCATATCAGATACCGCATAATATTTTTCAAGCATATTCCAGCATTTAAATATCAGATACGTATCTAAAGATCAGTGATTCTACTTTCTACGATTCACAGGAATACGAGAAACTAAATGAAACGGTTCCGAGAATCTTCCTCAAAACTGGTTGAAAGACGAAGAATGAAATTCGTGGAACTGTTGGATCACCGTAAACGAGACTTGGTAAAATATGGGCATCGTATTCAGATCAGTGATAAGGGAAAATCAAACTCGCTGCCATCAAGTACGAACAATGTTAAGATGTTGTTGCATCGTCTAGTCATCGTATATTCTAGCGGATATTAAAATTGTTCGAAAATACGTTCCATCGTGTCGCGTTCCGATCGATTCGTTTTATTTCAAACTAAACTACCTATACATCGTACGATACATTCAACGATGTTTCTACCTTTTCCCACGCTTACCTACGTATTCCCTTTCCAATAATGCATTCGTGCGGATGTCTCTTCGAATCTTTCGACTTTCTCATCGACTTTGCATAAAATTTGTTGGTCGCGCGACGCTCCAAAGCCAGAACAATGGCTCGCACGCGCCTTGATCACTCCATAAAGCGGAAACACTGGCATAACGATAATAAAAACAGCGTGGATCGATTCGAACGTTCGCCGAGCACGCGATATTCTTCTTCTCGTTCTCATAAAACCGACGTCTTGATGGGGGGGGGGGGGGGCTGTGACAGGAAAGAGCTATACCGCAGCTATCATAATACGAGAACACCCGCAACACGGATCCTCCGTTTACAGCGCGTCGCCTATCATATTCATAGTTTCTTCGTATACCAGTTAATCGTTGTATCGTCTTGCGATCTTCCAGCGATCTGTCGCGGAAGATTTGCCGATTTCTCAGTCATCGGACATTTACATCTTTCACAATGATATTTCTCAATGGATTTCTATTAAGAAATTTCAATTCTACCTTCCAACGCGTATTAATAATTTCATCAATCGGTTCTTTACGTTTCTGCGGAGATCCGGTAATGGCGGTGCCGTTTTAAAAACAAAGTAATCGAACAATATAGAAATCATAGAAGAACCAAACTACGCGTCCTTTTTTTATCCGAACAAAAACCAGAAACATCTCGAGTGTAATCGACAACGTAGAGACAACGTAGCTACGTACCTACCTACTTAACTACAATATCCCATAAAAAAGAGAATAAACGTCACCGATCCGAAAATGCGTGGAAGATTTAGGTATCCCTCGAAACTTTTATGCAACATGTTATTCGATATCCTGCAGCGTCCTCTGGCATAAATTCTATTTTTTTCACCCAAGTTTCAGAATTAACTCGGTATTTTTATTAACCGTTACACCAGAGGAAATATTTTTCAAATGTATTATACGTAGAAGTCTAACATGCTGAATCTTGAAATTTATTGCTTTTAGGCACAGATTGCTTATTCGTATAAAAGTATAAAGTATAAGTATTCGTCGCTGCTTGAAGCTTCGAACTTTTATCCTTGCAATATCTAGTGCAAGTTATAACAGACGTATTTTTATAACGGTAAGATCGAATGAAAGTGTCTAGCGACGATCGATGTATGTCATTAGGCGTGTCTACGCGATGCTTTTTTCCGCATCGACGTAAACAAGTATAGCGCATCCGAATAAACAAATAACTTGCTGCGAGCGTACACGCGCCCGCGAGCGCCGCTTTAATGGCGTCGAGGGTCCGCAGAAGGCGTTGGAAAGCAACGCGAGCCGTGTTCCTTTTGGAAATTGTCGAGCGCGGCCGTAGCAGGTGAGCACGGCTACTAGTTAACAACCGATCGCTTTGTCACGTTCTCCAGTTAGATCTAGCGCGCGCCTCGTACACGCTGACTGGGTGGTCATCGGGCTTATACATCGAGAATCGGCGATTAAAATTTCACGCCGGGGTTAGAGAGGGGCAATAGGTATCTCCGACCAACTAAACGACTATCTTTGGCAGTTTATTAGAAAAAGCTCCCGGATCCGTTTCATATTACTCGCTTTGTTCTCGTACTCGTGCCTCGCGTGCTCAACTACGGTTGTAACATCCAAGAAATAAGGATTTTTATTCTTATCGAAGAATCGATCGAATCGAAATATTCGGTGATTTTCGGGTTTTAGAGATTGCATCCTTCGAGGTGGAAAATAAAGGAGACTTTTTTGACTTCCCTATCAAATTTTATCGTATTCGATGCGTATTACGAAAAGTTGACAAAGACCTTATAAAATTAGGGAATTATGGAATTTCAAAGCAAGGGTTGCGATATCGCGAGATTACGCAAATGGGATTCCCGTGTTATCTTCTCCGATACTGGTCTCAAAATTAACTCGAGTGATGTAAAAGCGAATTAACCCGTGTAGCGCGCCGATAATATAGGTAGCCATTAATAGGAAAACCTAGCTATTCGCAAGAATTATTCCGCCGTGGTATTAAACATATCTCGAACAATTATTCTTTCCAAACAACAAACTTTATTCTACTAAGATTTCAGACTTCGGATCAACGTAGAAGAAGGTGTACTAAATCTCTTTGCGCTACTTTTAACCCGATATCCGATGCGATTATTAACCTGAAATTTTTATGAAATAAAACTATGGAAATACCGATTCGAAATTCGCGACTGAAACCTTTTTTCAGGCGATTGCGATCTGAAGCTTGAAACGATCGATCAACGAAAAACCTTCTCGAGCGGCGGAGAAGGAAGAAGATGTGGCGATGTGCATTTGGCGTGTGCACGAATGGCATAGCGCCATTTCGTGGAAAGTTTCGAGATGCAGAAAACGGCGAGACGTAGCGTGATCCGCGCAACTTTCGGTTATATCCGAAGGAATTTATTGCCTCATTTGTCGGGTCGGCGATTCGTCGCACGTTTTACACGACGGTTAAAGCTTGAGAGGTGTCTGGCGGATCCGCGACCCTCCGCGTGAGCGGGAGAGAAACACCGGAGCCCCCTTAATAAGCGAACTTCCTGGAACGCGATGAAAAATATGTTTTTGCAGGCACGCACGATACGTGTCACGATTTTATTATACCCGCCACTTCCGACGCTGCCACGTATGACGGAAACCGTGGAAAGGAGCTTGGCCGTGCATCTCGGAATAATCGCGTGAACCACTGTGATAATAATGTGGACGGGCCTCTCTTCGCCGCGCCGTTTCTTTCCTTTCACGTCTACCTACCATCTCTGTTACTTCACTAGGTAATTAACGTGTCACCTATGAAGAATTAACTAATTACCAATTACCAATTACCAATTACTAATTACTAATTTCCCTGCTAATTCGACGTTCCTCTACGTGATAATGTTTCCAACTTTACTAAACGCGAGTGTATAACGGTTGTAGGACACGTATATCGTGTAACGTCTGCTAGCAAGATCCGGTCAAGCGTTCGCAGCCATCGTCGCGAACAATTAGAACGCAAGAGTAAGAGATGTGTCCTGTACCTATACTAGCTTTGATAAAAATCCACGAATACAGACGCGCGAGGCTCGTTAGATTTCAAGATTATCCTGCAATAACAAGACAATTCTATACGAATTAGAACGGCCCAAACTGCGATAAAGTCGTTGAAAGTTGAAACGTTGAGAATATCTTTCGAAGCGTAATCATTTCTCCTATCCGATAATTAATTATGTAACAGCGACGCGCTACGTCTTAACGTTAAGGTTAAAATTCTGGAAATTGAAAATATACACGCCGCCTTGATAAAACAGCCGCTACCTTAACCACGGTAGTTGTATCACGTACTACGCTACAGGTTAGAATTTAGAAATGATTTTCAATTAAAACTGTTCAAAGGAAGGGAATTTCCACGATTATCAGCTGGTTAAAATGGAAGAAGAATGGAACATCTCCTTTTATGCAACGTATACCGTTTACTCTGTTAATGGCACGTTCTTCCATCGCCACGGATTAATCAGTTTATAACGTTATACTGGAACGATATCCAACCGTTGCATCTTTCACAGTGATACACATGCCATGAAAGGTATCATCAACGTTTGAAACAGGATTTGCTTTATCCCTGTTTCATCGCTGGCTACCTTTCCGCTCTATCACACCTGGTAGAAGCCACGCGTGTACTCACGGGCATGGTGTGTGCTCATGCTCCTAGAAGAACCTGTACTCGTCGTGGGGGCCCTTAAGAGGCTTTCAACTCGGCTTAACGAGACCCGTAGTCGCTATAGCAGTGCCTATTCCTCGCATAATTGCGTTTAATGCTCGGCGAGCTCGATGCGCTCACGTGGCTCGTGGCGATATTATACGCGGCATGGCATCGAGGTCAGAGCCGGGCATTTTGTTAAAAGAGGGCAAATCGGCCACTTCCGGCCGCTGTTTGCGTAGACACAGGCGACAGGTCAGCGGATGAGGCGGGGCAGCCATTTATGAACCTGCTGCACCTTAACAAATCCACTGGACGCGTTGCACGCACCTGACAGCTCGATTTTTATATCGACGTATATAGTCGGCCGATACGCCACGGTTTTTTACGATTACGCGCGGCCAGTTGCGGACGCGGCTGGGTGTGGGTTGTGAAATTTACCGGCCGCGGCGCGGCGCGGCGCGGCGCGGCGCGGCGGGACGCGGCGGGACGCGGGGAATTCGTTCTCTTTTCCACCCTTTTATTTATTTATTTTCTTCCTTTCTCCTCTTTTCCTGCCTTTTTCCTCTTTTTGTTTTCGGTTGCGTGTTTTGGCCTTTCTCCCGTTGCTGCTCTCGACCGTGCATATTTGCTTTTGAGGGGTTGTTCCGGTGATAGAAGACCGAGTGTGAATATTGTTTGGCTTTTATTGCGACGCAGCTTCGAACGACGCGAAGCGCTATCGATCCGGCGAGAAATGGACATTCTTCGGATTTTTTTGCTCGCGATCGATATCTGTCTCCCAGGCGTTAACGTTGTACGACCGCGTGGAACAGAAAAATTGGCAACGCTATATTGGCAAGTCACAGATTCGAACGTTGCACGTGTTTCGCGTATAAGCTGTCTCCTTCTGCACGTCTCGTCAGTTCGTCGGTATCGCGGAACTTTCGAAATATCGAAATTTTCACCAACACCGTTACGTATTCTCCGATCAGAGTCTCACGTTCGGAACCTTTGAACATTGGCAAATATATTTTCTGAACAAGCAAAGAACAAGTTCAACCTATACGTTCTTTCTTCGTCTGATTATATTCCTCCACTTCTTTTCTCCTCCGCTTTCTGTACGACGACCATATTCGGTTTGTTCCTTTTCTAGCGTTAAAATACCATTTTTGTGAATACTTGGTATCTGTGGCATAGAAAATAATGCGGGTACGGTTCGACGAACCGCTACGATCCAGTTGCTCGGCAATTTTCCCTAATTACTTGATTGGTCGCCTATCATCAGCCGCTTAAATAAAATATACGCTCGCTGAAATAAACTATCGGAAGCTTATCGGGCAATCTTTGTAACGCTATAACGCGTTGAAAATTAAGTGAAAATTAAGCGAAAATTAGCCAACCGACGATTATAATCGTTCGCGTTCACTTTGATATCGGCTAGCGGCGGCGTTGCGCGTAGAATACTGCTGGCTTTATCTTCGAAAGGAATATACTATGCAAAGGTGACATGTGCCGGCAAATAAATTTCACAGCAATTTCATAAATTCCACTGTTTGCAAGATCTTAAAAATCCTAAGGTACACCTGCGCATTTCACGATACGTATCACGTATTTCCTGATACGTATCACGTTCTTATATTTTAACCACTTTCCTTTTCTCGTTTAGAAACGGTTCTTTAATCAAGAAATAAATTGCAAGGAGCAGGCTGTACGATGAAAGAGACACAGTTACAGCCGAATTTCTCTACAGTTGCCTATTCCATAGCACCGTGAAAACCACGTGCACGGTATCATCCGCGCAGCAAGCCGAACTCGAGCGATTTTCAAGAGCGACGACGCTAATCGCTGTGAAGAACACTGGCGAAAGCGAACGTAGCGGAAGGAAGGCGCGCGTGCCTATCAATCAAGAGAAAAACAAAGTGGAAGGAAGGGGAGGAAGAAAGGAGGCTAAAGGGGGAAAGGAGTGGAGGGAAAAAAGGAAAGCAAGAAGGAAAGCAAGAAAGAAAGCAAGAAAGAAAGCAAGAAAGAAAGCAAAAAGGAAGGGAAGAAAGAACGAGACAGAGAAAAGTCACCTCCCAGGTATCAGCGGGCAGCTCCTTTACACGAGCAGCGAATTAAAATTCCACTTCCGGTGGGCTCGCTATCTCTGGCCAAAAGCGCGGCGATAAAGTAAGTGGAAGAGCTCGTGGCTCGGGCTTTGAACAAGCAGCTGTGCCCCACAGGCGTTAAGCGCGATAAAAGTCTCGCGAGCGAGCACGTGCACGCGTGACCGCGAATCGAACTCTCTAATTCATATTCGTGCACCTGACTGACCTCTCTCGTTTCTGCGTGGCGCTGTGTCTCGTTTAACACCCCCGCGGGCGAGCGCGCATCACCTGCGCAACCTCGCGACCATTCCACCCGTTTTCGAAGGGGGCGCGTGCCTTTCGCCGTGCTTTCTATTACGCCCGAGACGCTAATTCCCACCTTGAATATTATTAATACGGGTAGCATTGGCGGCAGGGTACAGGTGGATGATGCGAGTCGTGTACGCCTGCGGAGGCGTGCACGTGGCCGAGCTGTCTCCCTGCGGGATTCCCGCTGCTTCGAACCTGCTGCCAAGACTTTTGCCTTCGTTCGCCGATAGCAAGATATAAGTCGTCGTGTCGGAGAATGTGCGCCTGTGGTGGAGAAGCTGCGAGAGTAGTTGGTGCGAATAGGGAAAGAGGCAGGGAGGCTGAGCGAGGCAGTATGTACCGGGCTGCGTGCAACGTAAGACGGTTAACGATAACTTTTAGTTTGCCGAATGGTCAATGGCTTGGTTTCTTTATCAAACGAGGAGAGTGTACTTTGCACGGGAAGCAAATTCGTTATATCGGGCCGTCCGACAGATTTTTAGATAGCCTGCGACACCCGATAACCTACGCAGCGTACCTATATGTAGTATATACATATAGTAGTATCTCGAGGAATGTATAGAGTCGATAGAGCAGGCGTACGACGAGGAACGTTTGCAATCAATGCGTCAATTCTGATTCGATTCAGAATCGTTGGATATCGGCATTCCAAGTTGTCTTTCATTTTTAAGATCGTGCTTTCTCGCAAACAAAATCGCCTCTATTATGCAAAATATATAAGATGCGCAAAGTTGTAATATCTCGCGACGGCGAAGCAAGCCTTTATTTATTTATGTTCCGCTGCCCTAATCACGTTCGTAAAAATACGTATTTGCTTGAACATCCAGTCTACTTACGACTCGTCCCAACTGCGCAAGTTAATCTGCATGCGTACACATTTCACGTTTTTTAGGGTATCGCACTCGGCGAAAAATTCTCAGAAAATATTCGTTACATTTTACAACTCTGTCGGAGAAATACGACTTCATAAAAAGGAACTGGAGACAGGAGGGGGGGGGGGGGGAAATTACACGGAACGTTGAGCGCACGCTGCAAAGACAGCGGGCGATATAGATCCCGCGGATTTGCGGCTCTCGTTGATAAGAATCGCTATCGTTGGGATCGATCACGCCTCGAGCTCCGCTCGAAAACTTCTCTCGCGAAATAATTATCGCGGTGAGAAAACACCGGGTCCCCCGGCCCCGTAATTGCCAACACGCTTTAACTCACTTCCGCTTATCTGATGTGTTCGCCGGTCTGTTACTGCATAACGCAAACTGTCTACCAATTATGACTATGTAGATCGGCTTTACGCGGTGTTTATGGATCCAACGAAATCTTTCTCCTACGAACGAATCCGACCGTGTAGAACGATAGCTTGTTTATCCAACCGTTGAAACAATGATACGAAAGAAATTATTTTATCGCGATAAAATAATAAAGGCTTTTCTCTGCTTTTAAAATTAGGTATCCGACATTGGTATTTCGCTTCCGTAATTAAATCAAACGAAACACACACACACACACACACACACACACATTATAGAAAGTTCTCAATCCTGTCCTGAGTTATAAAATATCTCGTGCCAATATACTTTTCTTATATCCGAGTGCATAAAATTCTTTAGACAAAAAACAGATTCGTATATTCCTAAGGATCCTTGATCTTATCTTTCGAAAATCATGCATCGATCGGCGGCTAGTTAGGACCGTAGTTGTACCGTAAGCGAGTATTTAGCACTGACCCGTTACGTAAAACGCAATGACTCACTCGATGACTTCCTGCACCTGTTCCTTGGAAACGAGTTTTCTGGCCCCGAAACACGGAATTTCTAAAGAGGCTACAACGTTGATACGACGACGAAAGAAACAGAATAGGAGACTACCGATTACCACCGACACCAGGCGCAAAGTAAATATCGTTGTTCTAGTCGTTTCACGCGATTATTAATCGGTCAGGCATCTGTAACGTATTTCGAAAGTCGGCAGCGTGAAATGCACCGCATCCGGAAGGGGGAAGCAAGCGTTCACGCGTCAACGTGAATTGCTCTATGCTCTCTGTAGTCGTAGAATCATCGAAAGAAACTCGACCAGCTTGGAAGAACCTGCCGGTTTGTTGGTATCGAATTCTATTGCAAAGAAGTAGAATTGGAATATAGTTGGAAAGCATATAGAAATCTCGCCTTCTCGTCTGCCCAAAATATCCACGCTCTTCCTCTCCTTTCCTCTTTCTAATAGATAGAAGAATGTATTCTATTCAGTTGGATATTTCGATAGTGTACCTTTTTTCTATTATATTTATTCTATCATCGAATTCGAGCCGTTCCTCATAAAATCAACAGATCGAAAACGGATCGAAAACGGATCGAAAACGGATCGAAAACAGATCGATCGTTCGGTATTACGGACAAGAGACGATCCGCTGCAAGTACTCGCAGGAGAAGGATGCACGGTTTTGCGGATTCGTAGGGAAAAAGTTGCGGAAACAGACGCACGATTAACGGGGTCGAATGGTCGAGGCAAAGCCAACGATGACTGCGACATGGTTTCTGCATTAGATCGACGCGTTCCTCGTTAACAACAATAAAGAGACATCCAGGAAACTACACTTCCTTCGACCAGTGTCAAAATCCGGTGTCGGCGGACGATAACCCTGGTTGTCGAGGAACGACGGGCAATTATATTCCGCAGCAGATTCCTACTTATTTTCCTTCGTTGCTAAGTGTCTCGTCGATTGCCTTCGGCTACGTTTCGTTCCAACTCTCGCAACCGTGCCAACTATCTATCTACGTAGTTGATCGTTTCACTCTTAAAGCCGATGTCACGTTCGAATTTCATGGATCTACCGGAAGGTTTTGTTATAATTAAATCGATATTAATTCTATGCGATACCGTAACCGAATAGAAAGAGAAATAGAATGGAATAGAATAATGAAATTTAGTTTAAAGAAAGAACATCAAAAGTTTCGAAATTAAATTTACGCGTAAATCTGAAATACAAATAACGCTGTACAAGTGCTGTTGCACGAGTCCCGCAGCTAGTAATATTTATCGTTGGTGAAAAAAGTTCTCTCGTCTAAATCAAACGTTTCCCGGCAAAAAAACGCTCGCAACGTACGAAATGGCTTCTCCTACGTCTGGTAACCGGTATTACCTACCGTCCAGATATGGAATTGTCTAGAATTGATAAAGCGTTTCATACGTATCATTCGGCATTGGTCAAGCGGAAGGAGGCCGCAAGAGGAATCTCGGGAGAAAGGAATGGCCAGCAATCTTGATATAAGTAATGCATTTCTTTTATATCTCCACGAGATAAAGAATAATGGATGGGGCTCGGCCACGTCGCGCCAAAGATATGATACCTTCCGCTTTTGCCAGGATCCATCGAGATGACGATGATAACGATAATTCGATCGGCTCGCGAAAACGTATAACCGTCGAAAGATCGGAAAGTCAAAATCCGTCTTTTGATTTTCCCACGCGACAAAAATTCTTATCCACGCACGCTGCCGCCTACAGAAAAGTAGACCAATTTACGATTGAACGCGGCGGTGGATTTGTCAACCGACGGGATTCAACACAGAACAGACAAGTTTTGCAAACCTTTGGCCGCTATAAAAAAAAAAAAAAAAAAAAAAAAATGAGAACGTATACAGGTATGCAGGTATACAGGTACACAGGTGGTACTTTGCCGTTGCTGGCCGAATGCCGAATATGCCGAATACGACGATGGTAAAACACGGTGGAAGAGACGTTAAACTTTTCCTAAGACGGACAAAGATTTCCAAACACCTCTCGCTATTTGGTGTAAAAGTTAGCACGAAGTCGTATTATTCATAGGTTCGGTATGATTTTAGTCGCGCAATTAGTCGCTAACGGTCCAACAGACGATGTGACAATGGACAGTGTTAGAAACTTACTCGCGTTAATTGTAACTTACCGGGTCGGGTAAGCGACTGCGAACCTGAAAAATACAAACTGATATAAATACATGGAAACGATCGAACAAATAATATTGAGAGATAACTAGGATATACTGTAATAATCGAAATGTATAACGAAAAATACCGGTGGTCCGTTGTCGATCAATCACGTAACATGCGACTTGCAAGAACGCGGCGGCGCGCGAGGCGGCCAGAACGAAATAGAACTTGTCGTTTATTACGAGGAACAAAAATGAAATTACGTCGCGTCGTGTTTAAATTCTTAGAGCGATGATGGTCGATAAGGAGGCACATAGCCGCGATGATTCATCGAGGGCGTAGAAGAAATGAGCCACAGGCACGACGGAGAAATATTAGGCGGCGTTCTGGCCATACGAATGGAATCTTTATTTCGAAGCGGCACAGTTTGGACTTTTCGAGATATCACCGTGAGATTAGTCGTCCATCGTGCCTCTCGGCTCTCTCCTTCTACTCTTCACTCTCGCTGCGTAATTATCGCGTATACTCGAATCATCTACACACGGCCTGTATCGTCACGCGGTCGAGCAGATGCTACAGCGAGATGAGAAAATTAGGCTGCCGTTGGAAACTCGACGTCCACCCTTTTACCATCTACGTATTTCCTTCTGGAAAAAGATCGATTCGACGTAACGCGTGTAACAAAGTTACGATTGGCCGAATGGCGAGACTTGGCCGATCGAGATTTAAGGAGAATACGTTTCGTTTGAGACTGATCTCATAAGAGTAACGTTGGAAATGTAACAAATCGAAATGCGTAATCTCTCGAGGATCGTGCCTGTAAAGATCGCGTAACTGGATTTTGCATATTGCAAGTATGTTTCCAGAGATAACGATTGATTACAGCTAGAGCCGATCGATCATCTAAATCACCCGAACGAGGAAAGACAAATAGTCAGGACTTAACGGCGAAATAATATTTCGCCGAATCGTAGGTGCGCGATATAAGCTATAAAAGCGAAGGAGTGACGTACGAGCGGCTCTGAGCCAAAATCACCTCCGACTTGATGGAGTGCTTGGAAGATCCCCCGGCTTCCAGATCCGCTCCCGTCCACGTCACGTCCGCGTCCCAACGACTAGACCAGACCGACGTCCGACGTGTTTGTTCGCCCCTGAATAAAAGCGGCTTTCCTCTGCTCGGCCGGCCACTCTCTTATCGAGGAAATATCATTTTATTTCATTTATGGCCATAACGTCTAAAGGGGATTCCTTCTTGCTCGATACCTCCTACACTTTTATTGGCCCCTTCGAATCTCGATCATATATTTCAGCTCGACCAGTCACGCACGCTTCCTTCCACCTTCCACCTTCCACCTTCCACCCCGAGTACATACGTACACCTACCTACTTATTGTTAGATCCCGCAGCCTCGAGAAACTTTCGATCGCGCGATCGCGCGATCGCTTCCTCGGCGCTTGCACTCGCACGCCTCGTTCGTTCCGATTTACTGCCAAACGAACGCTATGTACGCTTGCTAATGTGTGATATAAAACAAAGTTGAATCAGTTAAGGAAAAGTCAGTCGTTAGGCGTGTGCTCATAGCGTATTATCGGCGAATAGCAAAAAATTTCACTTGGATCTTGGACTTTTTACGCCTATGACAAGGCGACGAGTGCGGCGTAAATTGGTAAAAAGCAAGGTAGCGTCGTTTGGTCGAGATCGTGCAATATCGGTTCGTAGTGGATATCGGCGTACAGGAAGGAACGCGGGAGGCGGACGATGCAGTCGCGGCAACTCGTGAGACATGAAAATTGTTATTCTCCGAGCCGGCACGGCAACTGGCGCGCATAAACTCAGAATCCGATGTTTCACGTGCCATATTCCGGCAAACCAGCATCTCCGTGCACGGCTCGCGTCACGTACACGCCAACGAATCACGTCCCGGACCCGGCTGATCCATATCAGACAGCACGCGTGAGTTTCGAACCCGACCGATCGAATATTTTGCCCGAGGCGATCACGTTCTACCTACGATTTCGCATACGAATAACGCGACACTTTCTGAAAAGCACCTGCGATAGAACCGCGCTTGTAATAGCGCCCGACTTCCTTCGAAAATTTTCTCTGCCACATCGAGAATCTCTACTTTCGGGTCTGGGGTCTAGCGATCGGTCGGAAACTCGTTAAACCGATCGAACATTTCTATTTATTTCTCTGGTTGTATTTTCCAACGAATTCGCCAATTACTTCGAAAACGCAAAGTCCGCATATAGGGAGGGCATAGATTTTCGTTCGAGTTTGAAAAATCATTCGATACGATTACGTATAATCCAGAGGCGACAAATTCGCAGACTATCCGACCAAGTATCTAACCTAGAAAATATTGCGTGCGCCTAGGTGGTCAGGGTCTAAACGTTCATCCAACGAGGAAATTATCGCGGAATCGAAGCGGCGCGTTCGAATAGCATCGGCGGGTGGCAACTCGCGCGAGGCCGAGAACTTCCATGCAGAAAGCTATAGCGCTAAACGGCTACGGTGGCCGACAGCCGACTCGCTGAAAAATATGGAGCGAGAGCGGAATTCTACGCGCGTTTTACTCGACCCGATTAGGTCACAGCCCGTATAGCGCTTCTCGTCGCTTCATTTCATATTCCGGCAAGAAGACGTTCGCTTTACCTCTATCCGTGTGTACCTACATATACACAGATACATACATACATACATACATGCATGCATACGCGCGCGCGCGCGTGTGTGTGTGTGTGTACACGCAATTTCCCCTTCGAGGTAGCACCCTGAAAAATCCGCTGCAAACATCCAAGCCAACAACGATATATACATTCCGCTTATCGACGAGGTCTTTTTCCCTTCGTCTTTCTCCCTTTTTCCCTTTTCCCTTCTATTCTCTTTTCTGTTTCTCTTCTCTTTCGCCTCTCTTTTCTTCTTTCTCCTTCTTCGAGGGGAACGAGATCCGGAGGGCTAGGCTCGAGCGTTTCCGCGAGAAGCTATAAAGTGACACTTCCCGCTTGCAAATATAAACTTGTTCGCGGTCGACAGAGCGAATATTAGGAGCGTGGGGCCCTGCCAGAGGACGAGAGGAGGTAGTACGGAGCAGTGGAACGGATATGCGGGCTTCGCCCATGGGAGTATTACGGATTCAAGGTGAGTAGGGATCCCACGGAGTAACCCGAGACATCAGCGGGCTAATATTTCCATATTCCGATATCGAATAAATGGACCGTTGGCGGGCGCGCGACGCGCTCATAAATCCTACGTCGACCCGTCATGCATCACCGGCCAGCCGGGAAAGATTCCAAGTCAGCCGGGGGTGGCAGGTGCTTGCTTCCCCTGCATCCGTTAACCGTGTTTCTCGAATCGTGTCGCGTTCAGACGCCAACCTTCCGAAAGTCCAGCCGATTAACAATTCCATTTAATGCAATTTCACGGAATTAAGTGGAATCGAACAGAATTGAACAGAATTGAACAGAATTGAACAGAATGACGGCAAATTCGGGACAATTCAGCGAGCGATCGAGCGAGATGCGTATATCCGTCTGTGGGCAAATATTGCCGTTTCTGGTATCTTGTTGGCAAACGAGCGATTTAAGCAATTTAAGTTTACATTTAAGCAAGTACATTTACCTGGCCAACACGGTACAAACAACCGCAAATTACCAGGCGAATTTCCAAAGAGAACACACCTTCCGTCACCGCCTCAATCAGTTTTTATATTTGCCAAGCCTCCATTCCACTGTTTCCTGACGGAGATATCGGAAATTCGCGAAAGCCTGTTTAGAAATCAGCAGATTATCTGGCTCAATGTCGTTGGTGACGCGCGTCATTCGACGCAACGGAAGATGACCGAACCGAACCGGACCCCGGACCCCGGACCCCGGACGGATCGACGTTCGTACGAATTAATCCGCTGCTTTCGAAAAGTCACGAGTTGCCCGATCAATGGTCGACCCCTGTCGTCCAGTTCGATAGGTCAACGTTATTGCTGGCGAGATAAGAACCGCCAGCTTCGACGTCCCGTGTCCCGACAGCTGATCAACGTGCCCCTACGCTAGCCTTCCGCGGCCAAGGAACTTTTTACCATCTGACGCGTACACGCTGCCAGCAAGTGCGAATCTACGCGACCATTCGACGAAGCATCTACTTGCGACGACGAGCGAGATGCAAGAATTATTGCGAAACGATCGACTGTTGTTAACCCTTCGTGCATCACCAGATAACTATATATAGACGAATTGGCAAACATTGGCGATGTTTTCTTCCTCCCCAACAAAATTGACGAGCTCCACTTCCTTCGTATCCGTGCAAGGGAAATTCCTTTGAGCCAGATACTGTTGCACGATACTTTCGCGTGGAATTGGAAACCTCCTAAACGATGCTCGGCTAATCGTTCGATAAACG
>JACXIV010000049.1:1047923-1059593 GCA_014737475.1 Bombus confusus
CCAAACGCGTAATCTGGTATCCATAACGCGGCGTGAAATGCTCACCGCGAAAGAATCCAGGGCCGTGGCCTTGTGTTCCAGGCCCAGGTCGAACGTGTCAAGCGGTCGAGAAGGCGCGACGAGAAAACAGGGATCGTTGCCAACGCTTCGAGCTACCTCGGCCTAAGGCCTAAGCGAGTCGTCGTAAACTAAGCGCCTCGCGACTTGTAAATTCACCTCTGGCGTTTTAATGGTCTACCACGAGCGTGTATTACTTTCAGGGGCATTAATAACGCCGCGCCGCGGTGAAAGGCTATCGCCAATTAATTAGTCACTTAGCGGCTCTCCTTACCCTGTAAACACGCCTCTTCTCTTGCTCCTTTTTACGAATACACACAATCCTTCTGTCCAATAATTTACTAACAATACGTATTTGTCAATCGACGAGTTCGATCACACGATTTTTACATTGTAGACGTTTCTTTCGCGATATTACAATTTCACAAATTTCCCGTCAAATTTCCCCTCAAGAAGGGTAGTCGAGAAACTCGCGATCCAAGTATACAATCTTATTCCATATTTGTATCGTTTGTAATTTACTCGTTCGTTATCGAGTTTGATTCTGTCAAGTGGTAACAGAGCGACCAGCGTCTCGTGAAATTTCAATTAATAATATCGGTTTGATCGCGCAAGGGAGTCAGTCTCCGGATACGTCGTTGAATCCGTGGCCGCGAAATCGTCGCGACGAACATCGAAGACTGGCAACGTCGTTCTCAAAGTTGAACAAGCGAGAATAAGGGGTAGTTGGAACTGAAAGTTCTTCGGTTAGCTGCCCCTGAGAGGGTCAAGATCGATGGCCGAGAAAACCGAGCGTGTCACGGATCTCGGTTTAGGGTCCAGCGAGAAAGAACTTTTTTACAATGCTTCTTTCCTTCTCTCTTCTTTTTCGTCTTCCTTTTCCATCTTTTCTTTTCTCTTTTCTCTTTGCTTTCTTTTTTCTTCTTCTTTTTTCTTTCTTTCCTTTCTTTGCTTTCGATCTCTGGGTTTCGATGAAACGTCTATCGCTGTGAAACGAACAAACGAACGAACATTTTAACATCGTTGGGAAAACCTTCGCCGAGAGTTCTTCCAAGCGTTCGATTTTTTCCCCTTATAATTACGTAGTTCGGTAAAGAGAGTCGCTTACTTGGAAGGATGATAAAATCGTCGAGAGTTAAAAGCTAAATGCAGAAATTCAAACTCTCTGGCGACAAACTCTCCCGTTTTCTAGACTATTTCTTACTTCGTACTTATTTCCTAGCTGTTTCTCTAGCTCTATGGAGAATTAGCGATCGTAGCACGGTAACCGGGACACCTTGGGTGAACCAAAAGCCTCATCGACGATTCGAATGTATCGGATGTTGAGGTTGCGCGTACTCGTAATTCGCAATGAAAGATATAGGTTGAACGGACTGCGTAAAAAAGTAATCTAGACGAGGTAATTGGACGATAACTGATAGACGTGACGCGGTGTGCTGGCAGGCGAAATTAATACGCAGATTATCCAGGAACGTTGGCTCTCGAGTCGTTAGAGCCGAGGTCCCGCGCCTAATTCGTGTCTTCCTTCGCAACTTATAATTCAAGCGCGCAGACTGGAACCGAACTGAACAGAACTGAACAGAACTACGGCAACTTGCGCAACGGTAATTATACACTTCAGCCCCGTTCCCGCGCGCTACCTGCCCGTCTGGCTGGCTGCCTCCGCGCCCTTAAATTTCGCTTTATTTATGTCTCGACTGACGGCTTCACGCTGCCTTCGTCCACCGTTCTCGGACGAATCTCGCGACCGGCAACTATCCAGCAACGCAAGAACACGCTGATTTCCCACGACGATGTTCGCAACCTTCGATCGACCGTTAAATAAAACCATATCTACGGCGAATTTTCTCTCTTTACCTTGACGAGCAACGCAACGTTAGATGCAATGGTTAGGAGCCGTTAAGCAGGGCTAACTTACATCGATACTTTACTCTGTGATATTTCGGATTTTATTGGAAATGCAGCTTGCGTAACGTACGATGCAATAACGTAACTCTACGATAACGTATATATTGCGCAACATACACTGCACACATTGTTATTAGCTACAAAAAGCTCGTGAGAAAACGAAGAAATTTGCAGAAATCAGAAAGATAAGGACGAAGAAGAGGAAGAGGAACGAACGAAACAAACGAAGAAACCTAAAATGTGTAAAATTTGCTGTAAAACTTAAGGAGAAGAAGAAGAAGGAGAAGGAGAAGGAGAGGGAGAAGAAGAGGGAGAAGAAGAGGGAGAAGAAGAGGGAGAAGAAGAGGGAGAAGAGGTGGATGAAATATTGGAAAAAGAGTGAGTCGCACTGCCACGAGGTAGAAACTTTTACCGTTGTGACGTAACCAAGAACAGCTGTATCAGTTTCTCATCGAAGCATGAACGGAATGGCGGAAAGTCCGTAATTTACCGCGAGCACTTCTCGCGAGTATTTCTCACCGCGGCTTCTAGGCGGCGTGTTAATGCAATTATAACGGAAGACAGAAGAATCCGCGACAATGGGGGAGCGCGGAATAAGAAGTAACCCAGGATAGGTAGCTGGACAAGATTTAAGAGGCAGGCCTGGGGGCAGTAACTCTTATAACAGCATTAAAACAGAGCACTTTAATTTACCGCACTGTAGATTTCATTCCTTGTGCTCAAACAGTCTGCGTCGACTTCCATTCTTCGCGCGCGCGTTATATAGGGTAACTCTACCGTGCTTCCAAGCAGACTTTCCACAATACGCTCCATCCGACCAACCGAACCGGTAAACATATCTTATAAACGCACGCTGTGCTGTTAATCGTCGGATGTCATTGAGTTTCCCTTGAAAATTATATCAATCGGTTCTGGTGGAACCCTTGCACCAATCGATCGAGCAATTTTATTTTCTCGTGTCAAAATTTCGTCGCCGTTGGTTAAATCGTTACGTTGTTAAACAACGAGCTTCGCAAAATTACACAAATCTTAATCCGCTTGCCTTTTCCAATCAAATAGAAACAACGTTCTCAATGGTTAAAGTTAAGTGGAATAATCGGTATTTTAAGAACACTTTGTACATACGGTGCGAAGCTTCCTCGAGCTCAACGTGACCAAAACTTTCCGCGATTTATGTAACAATTATTTCAGCCAGCCATGCTTCTTCCCCGTGCTTCGGTGCAATCGCGTTCTTCTCATTATGGCGTTCAATTCGCTACGCTTCCCACGAGAAATTAATTGAACCCAACTATGAGCAAAATTTTCCTCGAGTTTCGAGACAGGACGCTCCGTTTATTCCGCTTGACGCGCAACGCGGCAGAGAATTTTGCTCAGAAACTGACGAAACCATGACACGCAGATTTAACCGAGGTCGATTTCAGGTTAATTGTCTATTACATTGTTTCTGCAAGCGTAACATCCTCTCGCCGTTGCAATAAATTTTTTATCGCTTTATCATCGAGAACGTAATTGCTAATTTACGTACCTGTATAACAACTAATTCCGATTCTTGGCAACATTTTCATCGGAAAAGGAATTTCCAAGGTAAAATGGAATACCCAATATCGTCTAACGATAAAATAACAACGATAACGATAAAAGAAGAAAAAAAAAAAAGGAAAAAAAAAGAAAGAAAAGATATTATCCTATTCGTCGCTATTCCAGTTTCGTATAAGCCATCATCTTCTGCCAGCGCGTTCGATATTTTCCACTTGTACGAATCGACTCGCCTGCCTGTCAATTTCCTACGCCTGTGATTGACGGAAACACGATCACATCGATCAAGGCAAGATCGTTTTAATCGTTTTCAGGAACAAAACGATGCTAGTGTGGCGCTACGAAATTTACTGTATCTGGCGCCGCTTCTATATTTACGATGGGCACCAGGACAACGAGCGACACCTACGTGATCCAACGAAGCGTCTTCGGCATACGCAGACCCGACGCTTCTTCCGCTTTTCATTCCAGCCCACGCCCTTTCGTGCTGAAATTAAAACGCGAACCCAGCACGACGGACGTGCGAGCACTGCGATGCTCGCAAATACGTCGTCGACGGTAAATAATTGCTAATTAGCCCGGCGGCCAACCCACGACAATAACAATAGTGACGTCTCCTCTGTCGAAGATTCTTTCTTCTTTCAATCGCAAATACCAAATTTATTTATTATTCGTAGTGTCGCAAGATTCGGCTAACGAAACTAATGCCGCGCAATTTTAAAAAGCGGACACGCGTACTTTGATTATTGGCAAAACGGCTGCTCGCATCTAAATGGAGATCTAACGATTTGGGAATGGAGCAAACGCGCGAACCAACGATAGAAATTTATATTTCTATAAAACTAAGATTGAAAGTTTCACCCGTGTAAAATTCCCTAAAAAAAAAAAAAAAAAAAAAAAAAGGAAAAAAAAAGGTACACAAGTTTCAGGACTTTGAATAAGATTATGTTCTGCGAAATTTTCCATTCGACGTCTGGCTACAGCAAAGTCAGGTAATTAAACGGATAACGTGGACACGTTGGAAAAACAAACGGAGGTAGCTGGATATTCAAATGAAAGGGCAGGAGTGAAAGGAGAAAAAGAAACGGAGGAAGAAGGAGGAGAAGAAGAAGAGGACGACGACGACGACGACGACGACGACGACGAAGAAGAAGAAGAAGAAGTTTGAGAAGCAGGAGAAGAAGAAGAAATTGCTATGCGGGACGCGGCGGAGCAGCATAACGGTAAGGCCTCGCTGGCAAACGATCGTGGTGTCATTGTGCCGTCACAATGCAAGGTTATTCATCTGAGATTCTCACGGCGACATCAATCCTATCGCTCGATAGAAATCTCCCCTCTGCCTCGGGAGTATTCCAGCTTCATTAGAAAGACGTGGCCCATGAATATGCGCGATGCGACCGACCTGATCAAGCTGCCATATCGCGTCACTTATCCGTGCAGACGATTTTCCCTGTAAATGCGACGCAGCCAGCTCGCGACACGTGTGCCGCGAATTTTGACGGAAGTCTCGGCTATCGTGTCGTGTGTCGTGTCGTGTCGTGTCGTGTCGTGTCGTGTCGTGTCGTGTCGTGTCGTGTCGTGTCGGTGAACGACTGATTCATTGGCCCGGAGTTTGATGCTGTCTGTCCAATTTAATTTTGTTTCCTCCCTTACAACACCGACCCCTTATGATACACTTACTTTCGCGAATTGATTTGGCGAATTGATTTGGCGAATTGATTTGGCGAATTGATTTGGCGAATTTTCTCAGCCGCGCAACGAATACGTACTACGATACTGCCGGTCATATATTACAACTTATATATGATATTAGCGTCAGCTGGTTCTACGTATTTGTTAAAAAGCGAAGAGATTTTACTTCGATTAGAATTTTACGCGCGTATCAACATCGTGTCACATATCGACGTGTCACGACTCAAAATAATTCAACTCTATGTGAAAAGAACGTCAAAACCTATATAGTATAGTCACGTAGAGCAGGGACACCTGCAAGTGGGCGGAACAAAGCCCAAGTATAATAATTTAATGTAAGTCGAAGGTATCGAACGTCAAAGTGGTCGGAGAGTGCGTGGGCTGGCAAAAGAAAAAAACAAGGCGAATAATGGTCGCCCTTCTATATTTCTTGGCGCAATCAAGACATTGCTAGATAATTTGTGGTCGTGGAGGCCGGATACTTCGAAGGGGCTACATAGTAAAGATCTAATATACCCGACTCATAATCATTAATCACCGAAGAGAAATCACCCGGATGGATGGCTAGTGCTTGCCGCTTTTTCTCTCACTGCGAAGAAACTTGAGTGTACGTACGTACTTATACAGAACATTCCGACGGAAACCTAAATCATTCGAAGCAAATAACGACCGAATGTCCCTAACATCTGACAATTGTTCAATTTCTTCTAATTATTAGTTCTCAAAATCTAATAATCCGCAAAATCCTTTCCCTCTATTGCCCTGCTTTAGGGGTTTTAATATAAAGCTGCTTCGCTAAAAAAAAAAAAAAAAAAAAAAAAAAAAAAAAAAAAAAAAAGAAAAAAAGAAAAAAGAGAAGAAAAAAAATTGGAAGAAAATTGCCTCGAAAAAGGATAAAGAGGACTTTAAACGAAGAAACAGGCATGTAATACAGGTTCTTTTTTTACAATTGGAAGCTTAAATTGCTGTAACAGAGTGAAGCGTTTGCCTTAAACGTTTAGAAAAAGGACTTTAAACGGTAATATCTTAACCCAAATTGACCATACTTTCGTCTGTAAAAAACCGTGCTTAGTTTTACGGAACCTGTATACCCTACGTGCACGTAAGGCGTGAAATCGTATATTTTCAAAGATCAATAGAGGACGTAGCGTAGCGGAAAATTTAGCGTAACACGGGATACTTGATAAAGTAACAGCGTACACGTTACGTTCCATAAAACAAAAAGGTTAGGTATTATGATTAGAACCGTAGAAATGAAAAGTTTTATCGACGCTCGAGTCACCTCGCTGATGCACGCGAACCTTTCCGACATAAAAGATATGCGTGCGTATGTACACTGCCTCTTCGTGCCAAAACTTTTCGCCAAATACAACAACGCAAACCGTTTCTTCGATATCGATCCTATCTACCGTCCTAAACTGTGAATAAACATTTGCATATTTTTATAGAACGCATATGCGTATTCAGTATGCGTAAACGTACGCAGTCGATTTAGGAGAATTAGCGACAAAGTAGGAAAAAACGGACTGCTCGGTGGAGATTTTCTTGAAGCTAGGAAACTCTCGTCTCTATGGAAGCGCGTTTTACGATCGGTCGGGGGTGGGAGCGGTGGGCGTGCGTGAGGGGTGGCGGTTCGCGTGGAATACACGCCGGTTGCTAACTCAGCTGACCGGTCATTAATAAACCGAAGCCATTACCAAGCAACCTCCGAATGTGCATGGTCGCGTCTGTGTGCACCAACTATGTACACGGGTATGTATCTAAAACCACTATCCTGAGAGTTTCCCTGGCCGATTCAGATCTGCGCTCCCCTGCCCCCCTCCTGCTCCTGCTCCTGCTCCTGCTCCTGCTCCTGCTCCCTCCCGCCGCTCCTCCGTGTTGCCCGTGGCGGGCGTCGCAACCCCCGCTTCCTCTTTAACCGGAACAGGGCGGCAGCCAAGTCGGGTTATACCGCTCTGGTCCCGCTGCTATGTCATTTATAAATGTCCTCGCGAAATGACCCGTTCGTCCATCTCATCCCTTAAGCACGGTCATTAAAGTCAGCCATACTTGGCCACTCGGCGAGGGAATATTTTGGACCGGTTAATGGAATGATTTAGTAAATGGAAGGCCACAGCCGCGTTTCCGAACGCGGTTAACTTTTGCCTTCTTTCTCCTTCGGTTTCTTCTTTCTTCTTTGGTTGATTAATTTGCGAGTTTGCGAATATACAATCGCGAGAGATTCGTCGAGATTTACTCGGACGGAAGTTATGTTCCGTCGGTAGAGTTACGTTTTGGTCTTTCGTTAAACAAGAAATCTCTGTCTCTCTTACAACTTTGGCGTAACGATAAAACGTCGTTCACAGAAAGGTCGAAACAATCTTCCAATCGTAATCTTCTCTTTGTTAAGTTATGTAACGTCACTCGCCGCGTATTAGAAAATAATTAATCATTCAACTGCTTCTCCCTTCTTCTTTCCTTCTTTCTTTCTTCCTTTTCTTCATTTCTTTCTTTTTTTTTTTTTTTTTGCAAATCGATAATATATACATACGCAATTCTTTTATTCAATCGCGAACGTCAACACGTGTCATCGTAATTTGATCGTTTACGCGGCTCGGGGCGTCGCCGTGTTCGACTAACGAAACACGTATCACCGTTCCTGGTGTTTACAGTGAAAAACGAAAAGCGCGCGTGACCCGTCATTACGATTCCTCTCCAATCGAGGAATCGAGGAATCACAATGACCCGGCCATTCTAATCCAGTCGATGCACGATGCAATTGTTGCATATGCTCGCATGCCGTCATGCGTGATTCCAAGTAAGGAATGAACATGATGGGATTAAGGGAATCCGTAATTATCGCAGAATTCACATCTGCGATGAGCCGCCTCATTTCTTTCGTAACAATCCAACGTACGGAATACGACGCCAGACTATGTTGCCAACATGGATAATCGATATCTCTCGTGTAATCATCGTTATCATTCGACAAATTTTCCGTGGAACTTGGAAGTTAGCCTGCGTCTCGTTTTACTCGCTCGTTCCGCTTATTCCGCTTTACCGCGTATTTATTAACAATACCACGTTATACTCGAAACGCATTGTCATTTTAAAGAAAACTGTTAATATACACGTGTAGTTTCTACTTTGCAGATTAGAGGCAAAGATCTTTGGAAATTATGAGAATCTTTGTTTCTCGCAAAACAAAAAAAAAAAAGAAAAAAGAAAAAAGAAAAAAGAAAAAAGAAAAAAGAAAAAGAAAAGAGAAAAAAAGGGGAAAGAAAATGTTACTTTATAAAAGATAACAGCAAAATACTGATGTATATCTACTTAAAAGTACCGCTTCGATTTCTCAAACTACGTATCAGGCGTCGGAATCTATCTCGTCCGTATCTACTTAAAGGTAGGCATTATTCTTTCTTCCCGTACTGTTTCTCGCATGTTTGGTTTCCATTCGCAATTACAGTGAAACTTATTTGCGATACGAAATACCGAACTGATTCGGAAAATAAACATCGAGTCGATCGCCACCGACGAAGCTGCGTGCACGCAACACAGTGGCAACTGCAACAGGGAGAAAGAGAAGCAGCTGGAACATTAGGAACGATGGGAACCGCGGAGCCAATAATTCAAATCCTCTGCGTCCGTTCATGTAAATGGCTTCGAAGTTTCATACAGTGGTACCGAGTGGCTTAAGGGAAACGTCACATTCGTTTCAACGACGTTGAACGTCTCTCTGGTAGCGCGTCAGGCGCCTAATATATCGACGTTAAGCGTGTATGTTCCTCTGGAGACATGCCCACGGGGCGACAGGCTGCTGGCTTTCCATTCCACGCATGTGGAAGGATCAGAATGCGAGCAAAGGACGCTACCTCGGCGAGCATCGCTCGCGAACGATGAAAATTCTCTTTGCTAGCGGTGTCGAGCGGCGATTTTAGGAAAAATAACACGATGACACGCAAGCCGTTGTACTGGATCTCGGACGATGACTGCTACCCGCTCCCGCTCCCGCTCGCTGTGGGAATTTCGTTTCCTTTCCGTTCACGTGCCGACTATTAGGCTGAACTATGAAGGAGTGGCTTGAATACCGAAATTTATATCGCCTGGATTTCATCCGTGAACGATAGCCTGGTGAATAATTCCTCGTGATCGGGCTCGAGCGTCGTTTCAAATCGAGTAATCGAAAGATTACTCAAGTAACGCGTTATCTTACTTCGCTCGAAATTGTTATTGCGAAAGAATTATCCATTAATTTATTTGAACATGCGTACAAGCAAACGACCAGCAAACTTTGCATTATTTTATTGATGCTTACCTACGCTCAGCCACTTTATCAATTCGGCCAGAAATATATTCCACAATTTACGAACGACGAACGACAAACGACTCGTTTATACACTCTGTTTACGATATAGGTACCACCTTTAAATTCCTACGTCGTTTACCATTCGTAAATTTTACCAGCGTCAAACTTATTTGCAGCATTGGCAACATGGAATCGCGCAACACGCCGCTATTACGTTTTCTTGCCTTTGTGGATATCGCTTACTTTTAGGCAGACAAGTAGCGAGCTTCGGTAGATGTCCTGTAACTCGTCCCGTTTCCGGGTATTTTTCATTTCGCATGATCGATCGCGCTGCTCGATCGCGCTGCTCGATCGCGCTGCTCGATCGCGTTTCTTATCGAAACATGGCTGAGTAGAAAAACTTGTTCCTGTCACCGATCGGACTCCATGACACCTGTTAGCGCGCGAAATTTGATCGATCGACAACGACAATGCCGATACTCGGCTATAAGTCTCCGTGGGGAAGAGTCACGGCAAAAAAGCACATTTGACAAACAGTTATGGTATGGTTCCATATACAGGGAATATATGCCAGACAGACGGATCGTAATACGATGTGGCTGGCCCGCGTAGAATCACGGAATACACGGTTTCCCTCTCAGAATTGACGAGTGCTTGGCTGCATCGTGCCTTTGATATTTTCCCGGGATATCGTTCCCGTCGATATACCGTTTTACAGCATCGGCTTTCCCATATCTCGCACGGTTAACGGATCGCCTGACGATTTACCTCTCAAATTATTTGTCTCTTTTCGGGCTCGATAGCTTTAACATTTCGCCTCGTCCTCCTCGGTTCTATCTCGTTTTACAGCCATACTTTATTTACGACTCTACGTATTATTTAGCTAATTAATTTTCCGCTCTTCCTACCACGTTCTCTTCGATCAGTACATTACCACTTTTCAATCATTTCGATTTATCAGATGCCAATTTTTACGGTTGCCTCTTTTCTCTCCATAGTACCACATTTTTAAAAGCTCTGCCTCTGAATCTCTCAACACAAAAGCCACCACGTATATTACGGGTCGGTGGCTCTAGCCTTGTGTACACACACACACACACACACACACACACACACACACACATGTACCTACGTCTTTGAGGCTGCGTATAACGTCTTTAATCTATATCGTAGTATTTTCCTATTGTTGCAGAGAACAAACTATTTACATATGTATATAGCAAGAGGAGGTTGGTCTCGTTCATTTTACAAATACTAATTTCTGCCCGAAGAATCAAACGAACTTTATAAACGTATAAACGACCAGCCACGTACGTAGAAGCTAGATCGATAATTCAATCTCTGAGAATAGTGCTTAACCACGGTAAAGAGAGAAGGTGAAAGGCCATACTCGTCGGAATTGCGTGCGTAGAACGAGCGAAAGAGACACAGTAAATCAGGCACGGCTACTCTTTAAAGCGTTAAAACTGAATGACCGAAGAGTAAATAAAGTATCGAAACTGGAATAACTGAACACGCTAAATCAGTTTACTCGAAAGACATTCTGCAACGTCCTCGAGTGTTGCGGACCTGGTTTCCGTTGTTAAAGTTAAGAGGGCGGAAAGCAGCGAATCGATTTCCAGTTGATTGTTAATCAATATAAAAAGAAAGTTAGGAATCAAGCAACGAAAGGTTCTTTAGATTCGAGAAGCTAGTAACGGCGCTACATCGGATTATCGATTCATCGGTCAGATTCAGATTCATCGGTCAGATTCAGATGCATCGATCGTTATTAAAATTCGACCAAGGTGCTCCGATGCTTACGAACGTTAGTCGACGTACGTTACGCTACACCTTTGAGCGTTGGTATAACGACAGTGACTCTATAGTCGTGCGTACGATACGTAGATCGATCGCCTCTAAAGGAGAATACCTTGCAGATCGGTCGGTCAGAGTGTTACGAGAATCTTGGCGTCGCGTCGCGTCGCGTCGCGTCGCGTCGCGTCGCGTTGCGTCAGGCCACTGGTCTCGCACGACAAGAATACTCTCTTTCGTTTTACACAAACGTAAAACGTATCCGGTGAGAAGCCTGAAAACACCTGATGAAACGAACACGTGAAGCTCATCGACGCGACGGGAAGAGGATGAGGAGGAGGTGGAGGACGGTGAACGGGGGCTGGCGAACGCGGAGGGAGACGGCGCGGGCGCGGGCG
>JACXIV010000049.1:1062596-1091340 GCA_014737475.1 Bombus confusus
GGTGCGGGCGTCGTCGCCCGTTCAACCAGCTCGAAACGCCGATCGAGGGACAAGGAGCTAGCCAGAGGGAACACGAGCGAAAGAGAGATTTCGATGGCCATGGAACCGGGCGTGCTGGTCGCAAGGGAGCGGCAGCTCTAATCCCCGATGGTCCCGTCTTCGAGAATAGTTGGTAATCCCGGTGGATAGTTGGAGATCACCGAGTTACACCGGACACACTCTCCGTAGGAGCGGAGCTTTTATTGGCAGACGCCGCTAAGGTGGATGTCTGAAGAGAATTTCGACTCGAGGAACTCGCTAGTTGCGCTCGCCGAACGAGTAGAACGAGCAGGGACCGATAGCACCATAGGACTGTTGCAGGCCGATCGAGCTGGAAAGCGCTTAAACGTTCCAAGTCCACGGCCTGAATTCACCCCGGCCAAACACTTATACGAGTATACTTAATGCGCGGGCTTCTAAAGGGTTCAGAGAAGAGAGATGTCTCGATACTGTAGTGGTTCGAGAAACTGTAAGGTTCTATCGAATCTTGTAAATGGTTAAGATCCCTCGAGGATCTGCTATTAAACCCGGTATATGTTTGCAAAGGTTCCACCGACCGCTCCACCTTTCGTTTTCGGGGATATCGAGTGGAACGCTCGATACCGTACCACGCGCCATACTCAACTTTACTTAAGTGTCATTTCGACAAGTTCCTCGCCAGTTTGTTCGTCTTTGATTTCTTTTGTTTGGAAAATTAGTCGGTCCGCTGCAGCGGATTTTCCTGTCGCCTGAAATCGAATACGCTTCGATCTTGCACGTCGCAACATACGACGCGATATCCACTTTTCTCCACGCGATTGCTACTTTTGCTTATCCGTTCTATCCACCGCGACAATTTCTTAATACTTGAGATTCGTCGTTGCTTGTGGCCTACTCGTATATCTTGTAACTTACTGCACGATATTCTTAATCATTTTCTTCGAGAGAACCCGTCAGTCCCGCCCGTACCCGTTCTACGTAACCGAAAATTCTATAGGCATCGCCGGTCGGATCGATACTCGAGACTTTTCGCGACTCAGGGGATCGCTTTGACTGATAAAGCACTTACGAATTACGTACCAGATTGCCCTGACGTTTATCCGTATATCGTTCTTATAACAGAAAAGGAAAATATCGTGTTCGCGATAAAGCGTGCGGTTGGATCTATCCCGCAGCATCCGTAACTACCCCCAGGAACAGAAACTAGTGCGCACGTGTTGAGGATCAGCAAGATAATTCTGTCCCAGTAGGACGAGCATAATCTTGTTACTGTTACTCCATGATCCAACAATAACCTAAACAATGCCTTTCGTCCCCGTAAACTACCGTAAAGCATCAACAAAATTAAAGATCGCCGACGATCCAACGAAATTGAGCAAACCGCTTTCAGCCTTCCGCTACAAATATCAAATAACTGATATATTTATAACGACAAGATCTTTTCTCTTTCTCTTTTCCCTACTATAATGTAATATAGGATTTAAAATTGCGATTGTTTTCAAATTACAGTTAAAAATGACAAAAATGTTTATACGAGAATCGTAGTGCACGAAATAATAGAAATATAATTAATACATTTCGTGATAATATTACGTAGTTTGGTTAGCGTGGATCCCTCTATGAGGGAGATGCACGTGCCGAGGTGGGCGCGTCGTGCGGTGTCGATCCATTTCCAAGCGTATGGTATCGTCGTAACGCCGATAGACGGAACCATAAATGCGTCGTCGCATCAGGGTTTCGATAGCGGCTTTCGATAACGATACACTGGCGGAGTCGCGCGATTCTAAGCAAAGAGCCGCGCGGACGTTACGTTACGTTGCACGGGACGGATAACCCGGGGACAGACGGGCTCGCGGTATCCCGTGACGCGTGGATTAAAAACATAGTTAAACGAGGATTTTCTAAACAGGATCGACCTTATCGCGAGTAAAAAGTCTGAGCGCTCTATTGGCGCAGAATCTCGGCCAGTTCGAGATGGCCGAATAATATCGATCATTATCCGACAAGTTCGAGGGTCTAGCTGTCGAAGACGTAACTGATTGTAAGTCGTCTCTCGGTGAAGGAAACGAGGTGAAATTTCCATAAAGGTTTCGCCTCCGATACGGTCGTACCTCCGTAACTGCATATGCCATGAACACGCCATAAAGCGTAGACGTTCCGATGTGCGAAACCACGCACCCCATCTTCCCCGACTAAATTCGCGCGGACATTTACGAGGATGCGGCTGCAAGATCTTATCAGCCATGAAAAATTCAACGTTTCATCTGTCCCACGGGCAGGACTGCTTCGCCGATCTGCATTAATTTATTTATATCGACCACTTAACAGACCCTCGAATAAATTTGACAGACGCTTTAAAATCTCGAATGTTTACGCCGCATTTGGTTAGAATTTCATCGCCGAGCGGAAGCGACCGACCTTCTTGTCGCTTTACTTTCGCCATCGTTTTTATATACGGACGTTCTATCTGAATCCTTTTGCATGTTTTACGAAAGTCAGAAAAAGCTTTCGAGATCGTTATTCGTCAACCGACGTTGCTACCGTTACATCGTTGTTGTTCGAGTTGAAATATTTGTTATCGTCTAATTATAAATTATCAGAATGCGAACGTTCTTATCAAATAATATTCGTCCGTGTTACACATTAGTGGACGCAATATCGTCGGTAGCGTGCTTGATTTCTCCAAATGACCGCATTCGTCTAAGCAAAGGAATGGCGAAACTTTCAAAAAATCGAGGCTTTACGGACAAATAAATTCATGGTAGGATGGAGGTGGATAGGTAGATCGTAGGTAGATCGTAGGTAGATCGTAGGTAGATCGTAGGTAGATCGTAGGTAGATCGTAGGTAGATCGAGAGAGAGAAAGGATTAATCGGGAATAAAAGAAGGAAGATTCCTTTGTTCGCGAGTTGTTTGGAAGCGTTCCGCTTGTAAAATTCCGCATCCTGGAGATACGCTTATAATCGTAAAGTGGGTAACAGGAGAAAATCAATATCGTTCATAATTCACCGTGGTGAAATTAACAACGACGTCTTTATAGTGGTGGCTCGTAAAAAAGTCGAAACGAGTTTCGCCCTTCCAACGAGTTCCGATCATGAAATAAGGACTTTGAGTTTTTCGATTTCGCGGCCCGATATCGGTCCTGCGCCTCTCTACCTTAGCCTCCACGGCCTTACAACCCCATGGATTCTCATATGCACTTAGTTTTCATTGCTGACCCATCGTATGTAATATAATATGTATCGTAGTCTGTGGGTCCCAGTGGAACGCTGCTCGCCCACGTTTCTTCACGGGTTTCTGACCACCTCCTAAACCCCGACTACGTTTTCCTTCTTAAACGAAAACGAGTTTGCCCGATCCTGTATTCTTCCCGTTCTGCAGTTTCTTCGCTAAATCGTGCAATTTTTGGGAAACGTAGAGAAATTGCGATTGCTTTCGACAACGGTTCATCGATCGTTGCACCGTTCAAAGGACGCGGAAAGTTTCAGGAAAATATGACGGATCTGTCGCGAATGTGAGAAAGTCGCAAATGAACGTTGTTGTTAAAACGATAGTTATAGAAGGGGACAGCTTGGAGGAGATAAAAAGTCGAGCTTTTTAGCCAGGTTCGACGAACATCGATCGGGAACGCGGAGCAAACAGGATGTGAGAGAATTCTGAGCACTGTACCGAAGGAAAACTCGATTCCAGTTAATCCGCGGATCGTCAAAGTGTCGATAAATATTTGAAGAGCGCAGCTTCTCGCTAGCGGCAGTTCTCGTTCGTAGCGATGCATGGCGGAGGGTAGCGACGGGCCGCGAGTTCTTTTTCTATTATGCCGTGATTTTTTATTGACGAAGTGGACATTGCGGGTCCGGGGACATCTATTACTTTGTTACTCTTCCTGGTTTTCCCCGGTGTGGATGGCGCGCGGCGACGTACCCGCTCCTGATCCCGACGAGGGTTGGAAAGTTGGAAGGAAGACCGAGTACACGGGGGTGGTACGGGGCAGTTTTGTCCCAGGCGTGCAATGCTCGGGGCCATAGATCACGCAATATCAGTTGTCAGGCCGGATCGAATGGCCGTGAGGGTGGACAACTGGACACCGACTACCCCCGAAGTGCGAGTGATGACCCTCGAGGGAGGCCATGCAAAAACTGCTCCTCGCCAGCCTCCTACCCTTCGCGCTTTCACCTTCGCTGTTTATGGCGCGGCACACATAAAAAGGAATATGTGACGAGCACGGATAATTCACGTTTTCTCTCTGCTCTGGGACTTGCTACCTACCAACCAACGTCTCTCTTCCTTCCCATCTTCCCTTCTTCCCTTCTTCCCTTCTTCCCTTCTTCCCTTCTTCCCTTCTTCCCTTCTTCCCTTCTTCCCTTCTTCCTTTCTTTTCTCCATCCGATACACCACCAGCGACCGTGGATATGGTTTCTCCTTGATATACCCGAGGATTTGCCTCCCTGCAGACTGTGAACGCGTAGAATTGCCAGCGCGACGCGACGATTCCACGCTGACTTATTTATGCGATCGCCTATCCAGATCGTATGGAACGATATTACCAAAGGCGGCTCTGTATACGTATACATCTGGGGTGAGTTCATCATCCTGCTTCCATCTTGAGGAGATGCAGCTACGAGAACGTAAATTTGATTTTCCATTCCGAGTACGATGCGAGGTTCGTTGGCGATCACGTGATTTATGCCTGTCTAGATTTCTGGGTAATTCAGACCAGTTTCTCTTACGTCGGATTTCATTCGATATTTCCACCGTATCGTACAACGTGACAACGGCCTGTTGTCGCCTCTCGGTTGCAACAATTGTCAAGCAAATACATACGAATCAAATGTTTTGCGGCTAACGCAATGTTGTCTACGAAGTAGGAAAGCAACGTGTCGCGACGAGGCATGACGCGGATTAACAAGTTTTGAAGTTTACGAATCCGTTTGAACTTACGAAGCTACGAGAGAGAGAGAGAGAGAGAGAGAGAGAGGGGGGGGGGTGGGGTGGGGGACCAACCAAACTATTCCAAAGGAGGGAAAAGGAACGAAGAAACTTGGAACGGATAAAATCAAGAAATCGCGCGCGAAAGCATTTAGCGACGGCCATGCGCGATTTGCACGACAGGATGGTCGCGATCCTCCGAAAGTAGCGCAGTCATCGAAACAACGGGAACGGGCTAAGCAGCGCGCAGCTACTCTATAAACGTCGAAACAATCCAGACCGCTTCAACGCGGTCGTAAATCCCTGCCTGTTCGTCGGATCGGTGAGGTCCGCGAGGCCCTTTCGATCTCGCCTTTTTAACCACGTTTCTCTGTGGCTCTGTGACTCGCGAGCATGCATGCATGCATGCATGCATGCACGAGGTCGTGCAGACGTGGAAAGATAGCGTTTGGATCCGCTCTCGATCCGCCTATAGAAGCGTTGCACAAAGCGACAACGGGCTCCAAAATTAGCGCGGAACAATGCACGTGGCCGGATTCAGAGTAGACGAGCAGCTCTTTGCTTCCCTTCTCGTTTCGTTCCATTCCGTTTCATTCCGTTCCATTCCGTTCCATTCTTACGCTCGTTCTCGATTTCGTTCGCCACCTTCCTTTCTTTTTCCTTCCTCCCCTTATGATCGAGAGACGCTCTGGCGGAAATCCTTCTGTCCTCCGTCGCGCACACTCACGCATACCGTGCTCTCTATGGCTATCTATAGAGAGGACGGGACACGCGAATCGCAACACGCGTCGTTAAGCGTCGGGGCACGCGTCTTCTCGCCTTCTTAATATGTACATTGTCCATTCTACGATCCTCGGCCTCTCCCAATTCTCCCCTTTACCGCGGCATCCCGCTCTATTAACGTACCCGCTGCAGCCACCATATACACGGCATTTCCCTATCAAAAGTTTCACGCGGAATCGCAGCAAGCCGCTGTTCCACCGTTAACCTCGTTTTCCCTCGCCGCCTAATTAGAAATTAACTTTACCATCGCCGAGTTACGAAGCAATTTTCATGTTTTACGATCGAAATCGTTACAATTCGAGGAAACGCCGTTTCCCTCTTCCGAATTGCTATTTTCAATTACCATTCGTCAAAGCACTGTTAAGTACTGATTTCCACGAAGTAAACGAGTAGGAAACAACGATTCGCGACGTTAGCGGTTACCGCGCTTTAAGAAAATACTTTCGTCCACTCGCTACGATAATTCTTGGAGGAAACTCTGCCGTTAAAACGATCCATGCGATAAAACGCCTACGAGAAACCACAGAGAAGCGAGTTTCGCGATCGTGTTAAGTTGAACGCGCCTCGCAGACGACTGTATCGTCGGCCGTTTTTTATTTTTCCTGCCGTTTCACCACCTCTGGCCAACTGCATTTCGTACGGATGCACGCCGTTTTCACAGTCGACCGCTTTTCTCGATCCGTGACGCTGTCGAGCACGTTGTTGCATTTTACTGCTCTTTCCCTTTCCACCTTTTCGCTCTTCCTATTTTCTTCACAGCCGACGTCCTTGCAGAACCGTTTTTTCCACGCTGTTTGCGCAATGTTGTCCGCCCACACGCAACGCGCTATACCATCCGTTAATTAGATCGTTTTCCATCACCTGTACTCTCGATATTTACAAGTATCGTCCTGCTTACTTTTAGCGATAACCGTATTTAAAATAGAAAATACTTCATCCGAAATGGTATCGATCACGGTACGTATCGTAGGAAGTATAAAAGAACGATGAAACATTCGTTTGCATACGCTGTACCTGCACTCTATGGAAGACGCGAATTCGACCACTGAAAAGATACGATAAACAAACATCGTCAACTTAACAATATCGTCGATTTAACGATATATCGGGAATTAAGATTTGTCCGTTTCCTAGTCGACTTGATCTCAGCCTATTTCCTCTATCTAAGCGAGGAACTGCGTTTAACCGTTCGGTATCGTAAGACGGCAACTAATTGCCGTGAACGTATCGCAGCATGCGCTCGTGACAGATACAATAATCGTTGCAGATCGTTGCAGGGGAGCAAACGGTCCGGATCACGGGGATCGGCAAGCAGGCCGATGAATCGAAAGTTTTTGCATTCGATTCGACTCACCGAGTGTCTCGTTCCTCCGAGAATTACGATAGAAGCGAGGGAGGGACGAGTTTAGAGTTTAATTTGCCGGAAAATTATTGACGGTAGTCTGAACAGGCACAAATCATAACGCTCGGTGAATCCGTGCGCCCTTTTCCTACTCTTTCCCCTGTTGTTAGCCCTCTCTGACGTTGCTCGTCCAAGCAGCCGGTTCTCGAGCAACGTTCGATCTCTCTACATCATCCGAATGACTGCTGGCCGTCGACGAGCACGACCACCAGACGTCGTACTTGCCTGCACGTATACACGCGCACGCGTCCGTATACGTGGCTCGCGAATCCATCCTGGATTATCTGCCGTGAAATTGTCTGATTTGCCTCGCATTTTCCACGGCACGCCATTTGTTTCGTCGCGTTCCTCGCGAAGATGCATGGCGCGGCGGCTCCAATATGCACGTAGTTATGGACGGGATGCAATTCCGTGGAATGACGTAATTGTTTAGGAGATTGGGCCAAACCGGTTGGCCCAGCTGCGGACGTGGCCACTGCCATAAAGCTGATAGACGCTGCTGCACGCCTCGCAGCATAGCCTAACCAAATTGCCGCTATATTTTTCCGATCGAGCACGATGACGTTTCCCCTGTTTCCCCTGTTTCCCCTGTTTCCCCTGTTTCCCCTGTTTCCCCTGTTTCCCCTGTTTCGCCTGTTTCGCCTGTTTCGCCTGTTTCGCCTGTTTCGTCTGTTTCGTCGATCGACCCGATGCGCTCGTAAGATTTCAGTTGTTGCACCAAGGTATCGAGAAGGAGCTTAGATTACGGAAGGATTGGAATTAAGGGACGTCGCAAGGACGTTGCTGGATCCGTGCTGTCCGTAACAACGTAACGCGTACATTCGCGTCGGCGATCGTGTATTTTTCAGGAAATTTATATAGAATAGTTGTCCAATTGGTAAATCAAGAGGGAATCGGATAACACAGAACTAAACGGTAGGAACCGTAGGAAATCCAATCGTCTTAAAAAGGTAGTGCGCTAAAATATCGCCGCTGTTTGAACGTTTGGAAACTAATTGCATTGCTTTCGACCTATCGAACTAATAAATTCTTCCCATCTGTCATATTTTTCTTACGTCCGTATAGAAAATATTCGCCAGTAGGATAGCAGCCTAAACAACGCCTGTACGAATAATATTCTCACTCGCGGTAATTTTTCGGTAAACGCTTCTTCGAAAAGACGTTCGAGCTTGCAACTACGTGGCCCGCGTCGAATTGACGCATAGCGGCAGTATCGCGTGGTCATCCTTTCAACCGGCAGCACCTGTTAACCAACTAAACCCGGTTAACCGATTAACTAAGCCCTTAAATCGGGTTGCTGACGGAGATCGGTTAACCGGTCAACTTGAGCACCCGCAAAACACTACAACTACTCGACCAGCAAATACAATTAGACCAGCAGTAAGACACGCAGTTAGACTGGCATCGCGTACGAGTACAAGTTTCTTAAATAAGCGGCAAGATTTCCACGATCGCGTCGAACAATCTTTAAACCGCTTGATATTTCTATTTGACCAATTAATTTTAAATGGTTACTTTCCGAGCTACGGTGGCCAACGATAAAAGCGTAGCGAGGTAAAAGATATTCACTTTAGCTTTCAGAATTATCGCAGGCTATCGTAATAAAACAGCGGTGCAAGCGTAGCGTACAGACTAAACGAATTGGATCGATCCGAAAGATCTTCTATTTGTGGCTAAACGCTTAAACGCTGTACATTGCTTGTCTATATTACTTGCCTATAATGTAGGTGATAGGGACGGTAGCGTGCCACTGTCGTAGTAGCTAAAACCCGCGTTTCTTCCACAACGTTGTACGTATCTTTCTGGCTTTATATCGGATTTATGAGGAGACAAATGGAAGAAAAACACGAGCGGCGCGTGTTTATTGTCGACGTGTGCAAGTTGCCGTACTTTTCTGCCGCGTCTTCCTTCTCACCGCCATTCGATGCCACTTTTCACGCTGCTCTGCGGCCTCTGAAACTCGCGGACATGCGACACGTACGGGTATAACGCTGGCAAATATGGGATTCTGCACTCGACCCGTTCTTTCCATGCACTCTGCCATTTCGCCGCTAAGCGTTATCCAGCAAAATGTTTCAACGCGGCCTGCCAGAGTAAACCGACACGATCTGCTAAATATCTTAGGGCGTAGCTACGAGAAATTTCGAAATTTCCAAGATACCTCGATGTTTGCCGGCTAGTCGCGAGTTCCGAGTCGACGTCTTCCTTCGTTTACCCAACAGTGACGAGTTTGATAACAAGAGGAACGAAATTTTACAAATTCGTTACGAGTCCCACCGACCTGATCGTCTTATTCCTTCCGTAAAAGGCAAAGCGTCTGCAGTAAACGAACGAGTTGGCAATTTGTAACTCGGAAATTTACTAATTTACCAATAGCGTTACTGGTTGTCGGTAAAAACTATCGTGCGAGAGAACGCCGATCTCGCGATCCCGATCACTGGCGCTGTATCGGCGACGATCGATCAATACGACGACCAATCGATATCGACGACCAATATCCAACAATCGTATACGTAGAAGAACGTGGAACGCGGGAAACGTATACGTATGACAACGTGGAAAATAGGAAATGTTAATCGGAACGGTACTCGAGTCCAAGCTCGACTCGAAGCGACTCGACCAAACCAAGCTTCATGGTCGTTCGTCAACTCCCTGAAAACGTTGCCTCGCTCGTCGATAGAGCCGCGACCTCGAAGCAGAGTCTCGCGACCCAGGAAAAGACGAAGCGAACTCGCCGAAAATCTCTGAAGGTTCGCCGAGTTGCAAGGGGAGGAACGCGTGTATCGATTCCGGGTCAATAAAAAAGTCATCCGGAGAGAGCTGCAAAGGCATCGCATTGGCTGTAAAACGTTCACCGACTGATAACATCCAGCTGCAGCGAGTGGTGGGTGGCTTCCTGGCTGGTTGGCTCTTTTTCTCCTCCGCCCTCGTGGCGGTGAGTTCGCGCGGGGGTAGGGTGGGGTGACGAAGGGCGGGGAGGAGGAGCAGCAGGAGCAGCAGCAGGAGCAGCAGCAGCAGCAGCAGCAGGAGGCAGAGAGAAGCGGAGGCAGTGGCAGGATGCCGGGGATCAGGCCGTTATTTAGTTAATGACTATTCTCTCGCTCGTAGGCGCTGCCAGGTCTGGAATACAAGATCGTGTTTGAGATGCTCCGCGTGCTGCTGTTGCTGTTGCCGTTGCTGGTAACCCTGGATCCGGGTGCGGGGCCTGGACAGTTCCGCTGCCTCGCTATCTCTTCTCCGTGTAACAGAGAATGCTGGCCCGTGGTGCACACGGCTGGTATTGCACGCGTGTCCTTGCGCTGGACTGCAAGGAGTTTCGGCCACGTAGCGCGCAGTCAGCGCCGCGACCAACACAGCCAACGTTACCTATGCGAGGAAAGAAACGGCGAAACATCGATCGTCAACTACGAAACCGATGATTCCAAGTATTTAGAAGAGACTCGCGCAAGCTGATAGCGCCGAATGTCGTAAGGGCGATAGCTATATGGGGCTTCGAACGTTGCAGGGTGTTCCTCGTCGTAGCTGCGTACTGCGTAAGGAAACTATTACGACGAATGGAGGAAGGTTGGTGGAAGAAGTTTCCATCCAATCCGATTTCCATATGCTCGCCTCGCTACATAAAATCTGCGCGATGTATTAATAACCAATACATAGATGCGCAGAGAATTTATTCGCGTGTTTCTGGCATTCGTCGCACCTTTGAACCAAACGAGACGGAGAACTATTTACGAAGGATGTTGCACAGATTTTAGACGACATGGAGTTTATTCGATCCTGCGGAATATTAACAATTACCGAAGCAAAGAAGTATTAGAATAGGCATCGAGCCATCGTTCCGACGAATCTTTCGTCTCCGAACGAATTAATTTTACGACCAGAGTACGCGAGACTGGTGTACCATTCGACTCGGCGGCGTTCGAAAATCACGTATCCGCGATCCTGCGAGACGAGGTTCTCGAACGCGTGCATCCCCGCGTGCGATATCCACCGTCAGGGACTATCGATCCCGTCTCGTCTTTTTTTTCTTCTTCTCCTCCTCCTCCTCCTCCTCTTTCTTCTTCTTCTTCTCCTTCTTCCTCTCCTTCTTCTTCTCCTTCTTCTTCGTCTTCTTCTTCTTCTTCTTCTTCTTCTTCTTCTTCTTCTTCTTCTTCTTCTTCGTCCCGAAATCTATTTATAAGGCGAGGAGAGCGTTGCTTACTCCGTGCACGCGGAGGCAGCGAGGGATTTCCAAAGGTGGCGTGGGGGTGGAGACGCGGAGACCGGGCAGTCGGCACAAGAAGGGGGTGAGTGGCGCAAGGGAGGGGTTGGGGGACTAATATCGGAACATCGACGGCCAAGTCGACTCGGGGATTCGAACGAGCTGGATGTTTAATTAGGAGCCAACGAAGGCAGCCAGGGTCTGCGGAGGAACGCGAGGAGGCGGTGGAGGGAACCAAGGGATCCGCGGCGCGCAGGTATAGAAACGTACATATATACCTATAAACCGTATGTACGTAGACCTATGTACGCGATACTGACCGTGCATAAGTGGCGACGAGTGATCGTTTGAAATTTCTCCAACGATTGCTCCAGCTTGGAAACATCGATGGTCGATATCGCGTAAATTCGTGTCTAAACGGAAGGAAAATTTCGACGCTACCGTCGGATCGAGGGGTTCGCCGACAAAAATTCGTTACGCCGATCGTACAATTTATTTCGTAAATTTAAAGGGTCGTCGCACGGTTTTGTACCAGGTTCTCCCTTACAAGAAAACTCTCTCTCTCTCTCTCTCGACTCCGCTTACCACGGCAGAATTTTAGTCGGTGCTTGATCGAGTAGACTCCTGTCGACCGGATCTGTGGCGAATGGACAGTTGTAGCGTCGAAGCTAGTAGCGTATCTGGTAGTTGGAGCGTTAAAACTAGAAGATGGAACGCTAGACGTAACGGAGATATAATCTCAGGATCAAGGAATCCGCTTTCCTATATTCAACCAAAATTCCGAAATTCCAAAATTCCTTCTGCATCCTATAACGAACCGTTTGAAAATAAAAACACCTTGTATATGGCCGGTACTGTACGTACGTACGTATAGATGGCGAAGGGTGGGGATACGCCCGTTTCCTCCCACAGCTTATCCACCTCCATCACCCTGAAGCCCACGGAGAGAAGGGAAGAAGGAAGCCTGGACAGAAATAAAGCAGAAAGAGGGGGGAACGGAGGGACGCAACACGCCGAAGAATTGTCTGCGATTTTGTTTTACCTCTCGCGGCTACCTCTCGATCGCGTTCATCGATTTCTCACACTAGCGTCCCCTTCAGGGGCCGTCGTCCCCGCAGGGACAGAACCCGTGTCTACGTACGCGTACACACGTACGTCTACCTACGTCCGTGTAAAAGAACGCAAAGTGGCCTGAAATCCTGGTACGCGACTCCTTTCGGTCGGATCTGCGTGCTCTTCCACACAGCCTATGTGTCTATCTTCCTTCCTGAGAAGGGTTGCTGCGATCTTCGCGAGAGAAGCAAGCTTGTGGTAAATGCCTGGAATTAGTTCCACGTATCGCTGCTGACGCGTCTGGGTGGTTGATCGTTGCTGCTCGCGTACACCGACGCAACAACGGGAGAATTCTTACGGGGGGAGGGAGGGATTCTCGAACGGACTGTTTTCCGATCGATCTCTTTGCCTGGATACCAACGAAACGTTCAAGAGTTTCGATAGACAGAGTGCAATCTTTCTCGTTGCTGTTTCCGTTGGTTAGACAAAACTCGACAAAAACACCTCTCCAGCCTCTAATCCCTCGGTCTCGTCTGTTCGAACGCCATACCCAACCAAACTAGGCCTCGAACAACCAACTACGCGAGATCTGCCAAAAACCAGACTATATCGTTTCGACCAACGATCAAACTTACCGCTTGTCCGAAAGAATCGCCTCGAAGGGACAAGCAAGCAACTCTCGGCGTGGCAGGCACGACTTACAGGCTATCCTATGCTGCAGCCTGACGAGCAACGGCTGATTCCAATGTCCAGAGTCTAGAGGAGATTGTTTTTTCATCCTCCAGGAAAATGTATGAATCGTGTCGTAGAGAGCTTTGCAAGTGTGCGGCTAATGGCTGCGGAGAACTTCTCTCTACACCCTAAATCCATCCTACGCGCGCGCGCGCGCGCACACACACGCGCGCGCACACGATTCGCGCGTGTAAATCTGTTGGCGTACGTCGGCCGACTAGCAGAAATCTCATTTCATGCCGGAAGCCCGAAAAAGGGATTTACATTGACCATTTTCCGCGGAGCCGGTTTTAACTTTCTCGATGGACCGCCTATTAAACCGATTACTCGTGGCTAGCCAGCTCCGGAAAAGCCTGCAACTCCCAGCAGCCGCGCCCGCCCCCCCCCCTCCCCTCCTCTTGTGTCTCCCCTGTAGACACCGAACGAGCTTCACCTTCCAGGCGTCCCTTGACCATGAAAAACGAACGAGACTGATCTTTCGTTGGCGTTTTATCTCGCGGGATTAGCCCACGTCCGTGTTTTTCGCGCCCGGGTTTCAACCTTTTTCTGGAATAACGCGTCGTCGTCGTCGTCGTCGTCGTCGTCGTCGTCGTCGTCGTCGTCGTCGTCGTCGTCGTCGTCGTCGTCGTCGTCGTCGTCGTCGACGTCGTTGCGTGGTAGTTGCGAAGCGAAAGGGAAATTGAAGGCGCGTGAACGGTAAAAAGCCTGATTTTAGTAGGAAAAGTGAGCCGAGTCGGACGAAGGTTGGTGAATGGTGGCAGGAATTTGATCGATTTCGATTCGCTCTGTTCTTTCCCCTTTTTTCCTCTCTCGTTGGGTTAGGATGGAAATCGTAAAGGTCGACGGATCCGTGCACTTTTTAATTTATCTATTTTATTTTACTTATTTACCGGCTCTGCATCCTGTACTATTGTAACGATCGGCGCGACGAAAGAAGCAATCAGCATAGAAGCGGAGAAAGTAAACTACGCCCGAGGATGTCGAAGAGAAACGAAAGAAATCGATCTAGTCGCCTCGCAGATGTACGTTTCTAATAACCCTATTGATACAATTATATCGTGCGTAACGGGGTCCGAGAAAGCCGAAGGCCGAAATGCGTTAAAATTTCGGGACAATCTATCGAGCCGGGCGGTATTTTATGCGCGAGGAAGGATGCACGGAGCAGCAGAGGTCGACGATCAAGTATCCGCAGATAAATGTGGTTTCAAGTTTCGAACGATCTAGAATCTACAACTCTCGTAGAAACCAAACTGACATTTTCTTTTACTTTATGTTTCCTATGAAATTCGAATTTCCTCGTATCAGTGATACGGGTTTCAGTTGGCAGTTGTTGGGTTTTCAGCGTACAATTTCTATTAGGAAAATAACGGGGCTAGGTTTTGACGCAGAATGTTGGAATTTCGCTTGGCCCTGATATTCGTTCGATGATCCTCTCGATAAACAGATGTCGACGAGAAAAGAACAGCACGTTTATGCAACAGTTCCAAGAGCCACGGACTCTCACAAACTCTCATGCTGATTATCAATTATTAAAAACACGTGGTCGTGCCGGTCTCCGCTCTCATCTTGCCGTTTCGTTCCACGAACACACCGTCGTGTGTTGGCTAACTCCCACGAACTCAATCTAAGAATACTATCGTTGATTTTAATAGCATTAGAGTCGCACGATTTAACTCGTCGACCACCAACAGATCGTCAGATGGTTTCTTCTATCTATGCGCTTGTATAATATATATATATATATATATATATATACTGGAATTATATATGTACTGAATTACTGGAACGCAGAGGTGCTGGCCAAACACGACTACAAAAGCTTCAAAAGATAATCGAGATCTGTCCAAGAAATCGTCCCGCTGCTAGACCTGCGTTTATCGCGTTACAAGAAGAGGAAAGGAAGAAAGAACGTTGAAAGACGAACGTGGAAAGTGGAAGAAGAAGCGGCTGTATAATTATGCGCGGCGTATGGAATCATATTTTCCAGCTGCAACGGCACTATTCGTTTCGGGTAGCGTGTTTCGGCTTTCGCGGAATGAGAATCGGTCGAGCCGGAAATCCAGCGAACTCTTTTCATTCGGATTGTCGTCATGCGCGTCGTAATATGCCGATAATTCTGCAAAGCATGCGCGCGTTATTCGATGCACGACCAGTCACGATAACTATCGCAAATGTTGAAGCTCTTATGGCCACGTGACGAACGTGCAGATCGAGTAACGGTACATCTTCGGTTGCATCTTGCACGCGCGATCGTGCAAAATAGACGACCTTGATTCCTTCGAGGTTCGCGATCGTCCACCTTTGGAAATTCCATGGCTTTCCATACATCGTCGAAAAATCCTGACCGAAAGATCGTCGAATTCGTTTGATTAGCATAGTCAGGTACTTGGTACGTTCAAAATGCGAAAGAAAGTTAACGCTAGGACTGTGACGATCGAGGCTTGAAACACGTAGCAAAGAAATCAAATTGGCAGATATACGATAAAAGTATAACATACGTATATGCGTCGTGCTAACTAGATTAAAGCCAGAAAATTAATAATTCTATCAGAGATCTGAAATTCCTAAATGACAAGTATGTCACAGCGTCGCTGGTGTACGATCAAAATGTTCGCAAACAGCCAACGCGCTTGTATCTAACAGAGTATCCATAGTAGAGCTTTCCCACCGTACAATACACGAAACACAGCAGACATATGCGCTTCTCTAAAGTCCAGCAATAACGGTAATTGCGTTATTAAGGTCGAGGGTGAACGATTCCTGGGGTCTCTGACGAGTTCTGGGTTCAGCGAAGCGAACGCTTGACCCCAGCGGCCAAGTGGAGAGAAAGGACCTAAGTATGGTCAGCGGACGAAGGACGCGTTATACGTCATTAGACTCGGACAGGGTGGTTTTCATGAAGTATCCGTGGGTGTCAGGGAATCGCCAGATGGTCCTCTCTGGCAAACAGCAACGATACGCTCGGTAAATGAAGTGCTTTCTCTCTGAAATTCGTTCGATGTTCGTTAACGGAGAAATGTTTCGTCTTGAGACTGATGGCGAACCCTCTTCCCACTTACTCCTACCCTTATCGAGATCGTTTCGTCATATACATATAAAAGCTTTCCTGCTTCCTATCTCGGTATTTTGGTATTTTACTACTTTAATGTTCCTTCGTTCCCTTACCGATTATATAATTTAATCACACGGATGGCGGGAATTTTCACGTTACGTATTTGTTCGCCCTTTCTAACCTTAATCTGCATCTGCATCGATGTACGGATATCGAACGTTTACCACACACCTATACGATATCGAAATGATCGTTCTTCTCGTCAAAAAAAATACATTTCCAATATTTTCCATGATATTTCTCCGATTCTCATATTCAACGGTAAATCTAAAACTCGGGTCTTTTCACAAGATCACAGACAATTCAGCCTAGCTCTTGACAGCGAAAATTCAAATACCCTTCGTGCCTACTAACGTGGTCATTGAAAAATTACGTGGTAATTCATACCGAGTAATTACCAGTTCGATAATTTGAAACAAGAGGATCGTCTGGAAAGAAAACCGGTCCAGTATTGGTGACCGACCAATCGTTCGGAAAGGGTAAACGAGCGCCTCTTGCAGATGTTTCAACCCCTGCAGCGAACACACGTCAGGAACAACGGTTCTAATTCTTGTACGGCGGCGATTGGCAGTCGCGCGTCGTAGCAGCAACTGATGGGAGCAAAAAGGGGCCATGGAATATCGCGAAACGCTGATGATGATTGCGAGTCCACATGTTCGGGCACACGATTGCTAGACAAGGAAGGGGAGGGGGGGGGGTGATCTTTCGTTCCTCTGGGAGATTTTCGAATCCTCCGGGTGTCCAAGCTCGACCCCCCCCCCCCTCCACACTCCCTGGCCACTCTATAGGTTCCGACTAATCGATCGGCGCGTCAAACTGTAAACACGGAGACGAACAGTTTGCACGGTCCATAGAACTCTTGCGATGCGCGAATTCGAAGAGATCGCGAAGAATAAGATAGCAATAGATGGTGAGGGAATTGTCGATGAAATCGCAGGTGTAAGCTGAACGATTATGTACAGTCACGCTACTATTTTGAAAGCGTTCGAACAATTGGCTATCTTTCAAAATTACAAACCAAGTTAAAACGACTTTATCGTTTACAATCGTCATAGCTACGTATAGTACTACGTATAGGATATTACGATAAAATATATATGACGCGATATATGGTATATACGATAGGATGAAATTGCTACATATATACACGCAATGTGTAACAATAAAACCAGCGTTTATTCATGATCGAACGAGCGGTCCATTGCAAGTTTAGACATGCCTTGTAACGACAACTGGCGCTAAAAAATAAATTAGTATTTATTTTTAGCATGTTCTATCGTTGTGAAATTCAGAGAGACATGGCTATCATCGTCGGCATTCTTACGGTATTTGAATATCGACAAGAGTAGGAATCAGGTAGATGTACTATAACGTGGGCCGTCGTTCGTTGCGTATTCACAGATGTCGTTGGACCGTTCGATTCGCAAGCTCCTGGAGGAAAGAAAAGCAACACGGGCTCCAGGATTCAGAGGGGGCGAAACAACACGCGGGGCTTCAGAGAAGGCCAGATAACCGGTTTCGATCGGTCCAACACGCCCGAAACATAAACGGAACAGAAACCGTCGGACCCGTGTAACCGTTCGCAATCTGTATACATCAATACGTGTAATTTCGAGCTGACGGTATCAGCGTGCGGCGTGGCAGTGTATGATGCCGTCGGTGCAGCTGCATCCCCCGAGCTTGCAGTCCTCTATAGCCACGAATTGTACGCGATGTTCTATACGGCTCACAAGTTTCCCAGGAGGGGCAGGTGGGTGAGGGGCCGAGCGAGGTTTCCCGGAACCCGTCGACTATACAGCCTTCCTGGATGGATACAGAGGCCAGGATTAGAGCTGATTGGGCCGGCCTCGTCGTGATTAGAGATGTTATCAGGCCGGTTACGCTCTCACCAGCGTTCGCCCTCTGTATCGTGGCTACGTGTTTGTGTTCTTCCTCCGCTTCACCCCTTCCCACCCTATTCGGAATGCGTACTCTCTATCGTCGAATTGTCGTTCCTTCTCTCTCTCCCTCTCTCTCTCCCTCTCTCCCTCTCTCCCCCCCCCTCTCTCTCTCTCTCTCTCTCTCTCTGTCTCTCCGCCACTCTCCCTCCCCCCTGCTCTCCCTATACTCCTCCTCACTTTGCGTCTATATCTATTTCGTTTCTTTGTCTTTCTCTCGATTATGCCGGATGTCGGACCTTATCGCTGGATTTTGCCATTTGTCGGGTGAAATTGTATCGCGCGGCGATAGGGTTTTCTCAAGGTTTTCAAAGTGAAAAGTAGAGTTTCGATCGACGGCTTAGCTGGGAATATGAAATGCCTAGCGATGGCTGTGCCAAGTATGAGAATCGCGAGAGAAAGGAAGAAACTGTTTGAGAACGAAACGTCGGTGAGAGTGTGTTGCGTAGTTTTGAAATACTTGCAGGCTGATTGGGAAAGCGTCTGGATTTCTTTGCAAAGTTCTCGAACGTTCGACAGCGGGTATTGTCGAGAATAATATCGCCGCGTCTTTTCTAGATCGCATTTCGATGATCAACGTGCAGAGGAACATTTTAAACCTGGCAAAGCCTGGACGTATCTAACATAACGGAGTACAGAGTACAAGGTAAAGATACATCGTCCGAGAGATTGGTGAACATGGGAAATTTCATCGGCAGAACACTATCGTGTCGTCGAGCATCTTCGACTGAATCATTGATGACGTTACTTACACAGCGGCGGTACACCGCTTGGACATGGTTTTGAACACGTACGTGCGCGACAGACTCGTGGACGATCGCGCATTCTTCGCTTTCAGTGTCAATTCCCGGCTATATCTCCGTCGGAAATCTTGTTACCGGACATCGGTTCCTGCATCTTTTATGATCGCCTTCGATACACCGGTCCCCTGGCGCTCAAAAAAACGTGCGAGAGGACAGATCGAGAAAGCTTTTCTCACAAAATCGCTCTCTGTTTCTCCTTTACGACCTTCCCTGCGACATATTTCCCTCATTCTGCTCTTTATCGTACTTGTATTTGTACGCCTTTCGATAGCTGCTGTTCGATGTAATTACTGATTTAACCTTTGGACAGATCGAAAGAGAGTTTCTTTTTTCTTACTAGCAACCTCTACGTATTAAGGAACTGGACTCTTGGTTCGTGCGAACGATGCGTTAAAATAGTATTCTATCGAAATTAATGTCAACTAATCGCACAGAAAATGTCCAATAATTCTACGATCCTATCCTTAAATTATACAGAATACGCAGGTTAAAGTAGGTATGAAAAATATGAATCTGATCAAAATCTATCCTTCTTTATCCGCGTGTCATTCTTACAGCTGTGAAAAGTTCAAAGGAAATTTCGCTCGCATCCATCTAACGCTATCTTGTATCAGAAGTTCGATTCTCAGCGATGCAAAGATCATGGACGATGATTTAAAAGGCGCGGACACGTGTCAGCGCGAAAAACGTCAACATATTAGGAACGATGAACAGGCGAGATAGAGGCGTACTCGAAAGAGTCCCTCGTTCATATCGAGGCACCGGCTCCTCCACTCGAGTGCCATTTCAATTACTCTGAAAACGATTCTCGAGTACCTCTTCATGTCCGTAGATAAAGTATCGCGAAGGCACATGCTCTCGGCCGGTCGAACTGATCCACGCACCAAGCCTGTAAAACGCGATGGATCCGATAATCAGGACGCTGGATCGTATCGTCCAGTTGTAGAGTATGCCTCTCGAGTCACAGATTCTCGCCGATATCGCGTACTTTCGTTTTTACGTGGGCCCCGTAACATCTATTTCGAAAATAGAGTACGAGTAGTGAACGACCCGTGCTCGCCAGCTCTCTCCTCTCTATATATCTATTTCCATGCGAACGAATACCATATAAACGGTCCCTTTGCTAGACAACCAGCTTAAGACTCATTTAAGCGCGTATACATAGCCCGTTAAGATCAAAGGTAAAAGGGACAAAGGCGATCTTTCGCAATTACAAACGAGAGATCCTATCGACAGCGTGTCGTTCTCTTTCGAACGATAATAACGGCAAAATTTCGTTCGAATCTAATTGTAAGAAATTTACCATGCCTTGTGAATTTTCCTTCTTTTCCTTTTCCTTTTCCTTTTCCTTTTCCTTTTCTTTTCTTTCTTCTTCTTCTTCTTCCTTTCTTTCTTCTTCTTCTTCTTCTTCTTCTTCTTCTTCTTCTTCTTCTCTTTCTTCCTTTTTACTTTGAATTTGTTGATTTTAACGCACGTTCAACCGATTTATACGTGTTCGCGCGCACAATAAGAAATATCTGCAGAATCTGTGCGAAATCATAGATAGAGAAAGTAATTCCAAACTTTTGGTCGACAATGCGCGTCTTTATCTCGACTGGACGCACAAAGATCTCTGGAAGCATTCGTCACCTCGAAGACGGCGTGCGCTGCGGTACTTTCCAGCGCTCATTAGCGTCTGACGGCAGCCACGCGTTCTTCCCCCCTTAAGGCCGAGTCATAAATATAACTTACGGGCGAGTACCTATGAAAAATTTGTCGCGGCTTAGCCGCCAGACAGATTGCGCCACGGCGTGCGGCTACGTCTCTTAATTTCGTTGGTCGCCTCTCTAAATCTGGCGCTTACAGGCCCGTGTTTATGTTACCAAGTGTTCGCAACGTTGTACCTTCTATGTATCTGTTATATCGACTTTCTATTCGTTTTCCTTGTCCTTTCGAGAACAAAAGAAAGAAAGGAAAACGCACGTCGCCATTTAAGAAAACGTAAAATGATTTCAGCTTCTTATTCAAAAAGCAATTCTCTAATAGCGATGAAACTTTCATTTGAAACATCCTCTTTCTTTCCTCTCTAGAATCTAAAGAACCAAATCAGTCGTTGCTGACTGATTCGTATCGCTATCTCTGTTTGACATTGTTCGACATACGTATGTATACGAGTATCGGAGCGAAGAATTTTTGAATTTTTGTCGCAGCGACACATTCAACGTGATCGTCCGTCCGTCAACTATAAACGCGTAATTTAAGTGAGAATCCTTCTACCTATGAGCCTGACACACCAAACAACCTCCTATTAGCAGCGCGAAAAGGTGCTAGGAAGCACGGTGTACGGCGTTCTTCGCTAAAATATCGGGTAAACAATCACGCCATGGGTGTCGAGAGAAAAAAGGGGACTTATCGGCTGATTTTTACGTTCACGGGTTCGAAAGGTACGGCTTCGTTAACGATCCGTTCGATGATTATTATAGAAGGTTTATGGCGAGACTCAAATCGATGGATGTCCAGCATCGTCACGTCGGCCGGACCGGCGCCGTCTCGACTCCCAATTAGCAGCTTATCGTTTATTGGTTTTCGATATTTGTTTTTCTTTTGGGAGTTGGAGCTGGCCCTCGGATAGTTCACAATTTCCCGAAACATGGAAATCGGTCGAACATCCGTCAGGAAACAACAACGATGCTTCTAACAATCTCGCGTTTGACTGTAAAAACGTTCAGTCGATGCATCGTTGTTTCGCTCACGGATAATTAAGCAACGTTAGGAAATTTACCGTGGTTACTTTATTTTACCTTTACTTTACTTTATACTTACTATACGTTACCAGAAGAGCGACACGAGCAGGGAAAGTTAATTTTTTCAGAAAATTATTCATTACTCGGCGAGTAACGATCGTGATTTGGATCACCGATTTAGAGACATAACTAGACAACTAGACCAATACACTTAATGGACGATAGAAAATTGTTAATCATATCGAGCTACTTGCGTAGATAGGTGATATAGGTAATCGATAGTCTGTGATTTTTCCGAATCTCCAAAGAAATATCTCTCTGTTACTCTACTACTGCTATTATTACTACTACTACTACCACTACTACTACTACTACTACTACTATTACTATCGAGAAGAACGGTCGAGAAGATCGAACAGAGCGGTATCCTTCCTTTCGCATATGTACGTACATCTACGTAATACGTGCATCTACGTATTATAGATAACTTCATTCTACTTACAATTATAGCAGTTTTATCCTAGCTGGTAGCTAGCTGGCTTTTACGATTAATTTGTCAAAGGATCTGCGAACACTTGGAGCTGGATCGTTACTCTGGCAACACCGACCATACACCGAGTATATAGGGTTCGACGCGAACGAAATCGCATTCGGCGCGAAAAAAGACGGACGAAGATTCTTGGAGAAGGGATTGCAGGATGGCGAAACGGAAAGCGTCCGGGGAAGATCCACGGCATCCCAAGCACCGGGCTAAAGGGGAGAAATAGCCCCGCTGTTTCTGGGCAGGCAGCGGTTGGGAAGAGGGCCAATATATATATATCAAACAAGTAAAACAAAAGCTTCGGACAAACAACGAACGGTGATGTGTCTACCTCAAGGATGGTGGAGCCGAGGGAAATGAGGGTTGCACAGGGGAAGGGACCGAGAGGAGGGCTGGAGGGGCGCATGGGTTAAGAGGAGAGAGGGTTGCGAGAAAGAGAAGAGTGAGATATATGGGGAGGCTTTTAGTTTCGTTAATGGGTATCTCGTAGACCGATAAGTGCTGAGATCTGTCTACCTCTGCTTGCTTTACACCTTTTCCCGCTCCGTGATGCACGCTTGGTGCGTACCTAGCCGTTTTCCGGGAAAAATCGTAACATCGTAGGTATAAAGTCGTTGAACCCTCTTACGATAGACGTCGCGTCCAGTATTCGAAGCGAGATTCTATACTCTACCTACGACTCTGCCGATCATCGCGATCACCGTTGTGTTCTCCTTCCGTTTACCCTATACGTATATCGCATATGCACATATCCTCGTATCGTATATATCGTCGAAGAATTTCTCGAGTTTGAGAGAAATATGACAGAATCACCGATACGTCTTACGTATCGACGTAAGATTTCTCATTTCGATTTCACGCTAACACGCTTTTCTAGCGCTCTGCAACGTGCGCGTAAACTTTTATTTAACTCTTTTATTTTTTTTTTTTAAATTGACTAACGCGCTTCGGCGTCCAATTTTGATTGTTTGCAAGAATTTCTCGAAATATTATAGAAGAATCAATGGAGACGGTGAAAGCTGTAGCTCGTCGGACAGTTCGTTGCTTAACGCTCGGCCAAATGGCCAAAGGGGCTGGAAAAGTCTTTCCAACGACTTTCTGTCCCTATACAAAGGGGTTAGAGGTGGCAGCGACGAGGATTTGCCAAACAAAGCAGCACGGTTGATTTGATTACAGCCGGAAAACGATCGATTCCACGAAACGGTGCATACGAGAATAATCAGACGCAATCAGGCAAGTCGGCCGGCATCGAATAACGTCAACAATTGGAAATCTAATCAGAATCGGCTGCTACAATTTGACGGTGCCGATTGATCGGCCCGCTATCGTTTACAAAGCTTGCAAACCGCGTGCTTGCCATCCTCACCCCCGCCCCTTTGCCCTCAAATCACCACCCATCCACCGCCCTCTCTACGTTTCTCTGCGTTAAACCGTTATCAACGCGAACCCGGAACACACCTGCTCGGATGCAAACAACCCGGCCTGTATTTTCCAATGCACTCGCTACACCGCTATTAAAAATAGTTGTTAATGTTCGGCCTGCATTCGACCGGCGACGTTGTTTGATGTCGTTTCGCGAGGAAAATTAACGCGGTGCGATTAAATTAAAATTAAATTAAACGACCGAGAAGTGGGGCTGGCTTCTGCGACGAGTCCTATAGTCTTATAGAATTTGACATTTGAATATGACATTTCTAGAAGGAAAACAGAAAAAAGGCGAAAGGATGAAATTTACACAGTCTCGACTTGACAACTAGTACTAGAATACTGGTGGCTATTAGCCTATTAGGAAAATGTTCATTCCCAGTTAAACGCGACAACATCAAACGAACTCTTGAAATTCTGGAAAAGAAATACATTTTTTCAATCGGCGCAACGACTCGATCGAACAAGATTCGTCGGCAGGTGGACATGAAAATCGAAAAGAGGGGAAACAGAGGGGAAAAAGGAAGAGGCGCTGAATGAAGATTCTATCGGTTGTCCGAGCGACGATGCCGAAGCGGTGAAACGATGGAGCAACCTCGGGAAAGACAAATTGCACTTCAGATTGGACGACGCGCGTGTGCGACAACGTGTAGGAAAACGCGCGTAATACCGTGGCTCGCAGACTCTTGCAAACGGGATTTCGTGGCCCGTAGCAACGTGGCCGTTTGCATGTTCCACGTGCTAACAATTCGGTCGCGGTTGCGATGCTATTTAACTGCTCCACCGCTCTGATTACTCCGCCGTCCCTCCGGGCACGAATCAGGATTTAACGCGATGATCAGTCCTCGGGAATGATCGTTCGCGGGCATCGATCTCAAAACCGCCCACGGTTCTGCCCCGAATCGAGATAACCGTGACGTTTGTTCTTCGGTTTGCCATTGTACGTACAACTTTGTTCCCGTCGCTCACGTTCGTTCATCCACTCGGCCCTCTAAAGGAATTTCTGTCTGTTCTTACGCGAGTTTGCACCGTCAGGCTTACCGTTTATCGTCATTTATCCATAGGTTGTGATTTGTTGCGCGCAAGCATATTTTTCATAAAGCCATCCGATAACAAAGTAGAACCTACGTGCAAGTATCTTTTTGCTTTTAGGAAAATCTTTCCTCCCCTTGGTTTTCGCTATCAGATTTACCATCCTTCGATCGTAAGTAGAAAATTTTATCTCGGCGCGATGTTTTTCCATTGAATTTATTTATTTGTAAACAAGGCGATAATTTTTTCCACCGCAACATCGACAAGCTACTCGTTCTGCTGAAATACGTTTCCTCTGCTAAAATAACCGAATCCGACTTTCACTTTCAGCCCCTGGTTCGAGAGGGCAGCCCGCCCCCTTCCTCCACACGCTAAAATATTCCTCTCGAGGGAAACTCGAAACTTTTCGGTGACTCGTGATTTTTCCCGTTCTTCCACGATCCTAAATATACACCTACGTAATATAGCTATAATGATACTAGCTATAATATACCTATAAATTCGGTCGATTAACAAGTAACGCTAAACAACCAGAAGCAGAAGCCTAGCAGTGATCGGATTAATGACTATCCCTTACCACCTATTACAGCAAGAACGGACAAGCGACATTGCTTCGTAGAACGATATTCTCAACGAATATTTTCTATACTCGAAAAAAATATCATTTTCCAAGATATTTCCTTCGCACGTATAAACGAAAGCTTCAACCTTATTTTAGGAAATACGATAATTCAAATAGTTGACTTGACTTTTCTCGTTGAATTTAAAAAGAAATGGCCTACTCTATGTCCGGAAATTGGCCAAAGGCCAATCCTAACACCTAACCTTGCAATCACGCAACCGAAACACGCAAAGTCGAATCCCCCTGAATTTTCCCAAGAAATCCTCCGATCCGATACACCGGCACCTTTCACACAGAAATCCTATCTCCCACGTGTACTATTATTATCATTATCGTTGTTGTTGTTGTTGTTGTTGTTGTTGTTGTTGTTGTTATTGTTATTAATATTGTTGTTGTTGTTGTTGTTATCATTATATACGCATATATGTTATAGAATTGCGTGTGTGTGTGTGTGTGTGCGCGCGCGCGCGCGTAATATCTTTTGCGGTATGGCCATCTCATTGTCCCTCTTTAGGAAGGAAGTGGTATTCCGCGTGGTTCCTCGGGAATTGCTGAAAAGCTGCCGACGTCATTTCCGCGACCGGGCGGTGTATAACAGGCCGTGACGTGATTTGCTTATTGCTGATTGGATCGGTCCGGTAATAAACGAGGGGCCGTGAAACGCGTGAACGGCACGAGATGAGCCCACGGACCTCCCATCGAATTCCCTTCAACATGTTCGCGGAACAAAAGAATTCGTAACACCGTGTCAGAAAAAACCGGGCACTGACGGAGGATCGATCTCTTCTTTATCGAATATTCTCATTCGGCTGGCCACGATTTATTATTTGCCTTCGATCGTACCGATAGCTCACATCGAGAAAAACGGGGTGAAAGGGATATGCCTTTGATCCGGTCTTTTCGAGGGTATGTATGTGATTCAGCAATGTTTGCCGCGTTACCTTGCGGCTGAAATTGCTTTGGAACCTGCAGCGAGGATATTATTCCATCGTATTAGTTTTAATTATCGGTCTGCTATCTCTTAAGGAAGGAATCGAGAATCGTGTTTAATCGTTTTTTCCTTCTTTTTTCTTTTTTCTTTTTTCTTTTTTCTTTTTTTAATGCATTTGAACAGTACTCTGGCGGAAATTATTTATCGTCAAGTTTGAATATATTTCCGAGAATTCCGTTTTTCAACGAACGATATGCGACAATATATTTGAAAAAATATGCATACATATACGTATAACGCAGTCATTGAGTATATTATCTAATAGAGCGTTGATCAAAAGTTACCGTCACAATTATTAGCTGCTTATTACAGGCTTGTTACGGGCTTGTTACAGGCTTGTTACAGGCTTGTTACAGGCTATAGATTGACTTTGCTCTGCGCTATTCTTCAGTTTCGAAAACTGGCAACGAGCAACGGGTGATCAGCGAGCAACCTTTCGATCGAGACTGTATAATTAGACAGGTGAAATTCGATTTTGAAAAGGGACTGTGAATGACCAGATAAAAATAATGCGAATCCGTGTACCGTCTGCCAGCCAGAAGATAGATGGAACGAAGGTATTTGGCACGATGGTCGAGCATAAGACTTGGCAGACGACGAGATGAAATACGCCGATAAGAAAGTAGAAATTCGATCGGTTACCTATAGACTTCCTACTTTCTTAATAAAAGCTGTGCAATTCTTGGGACGATTCGTTTCTCAACTCCAAGTACCTCTGTATAAGATCATCTTGGTGAAACGGTCGACGCAATATTTCCGAGATGGATACCAGAACCGCTATCTCGCGATGCTCGATCCTAGGAAACTATGAAATTTCCTGGCTGTGCAAATACGCGATAAATCAGGTCCAATAATAGTCGGGCGGCCAGGGCGCGGATCGAGCAGCTGGCCATTCGACTGGTACACTGGTTATTGTTCAACGAGGCGGACTTCATTTTTCATCGACACGCCGCAGAATCGATCGTCAAGCGACCGGAATGTTTCCCGAGATCCATCAAATTCCGCGTGGGCTAGTCGTGCAATAAAGTTTTCTGTTTACAAGCACACCGCCACGCCGCGCCACGCCGCGCCACGCCGCGCCACGCCGCGCCACGCCGAGAATAGTACATACGAACCACCACCGCGAAGAACGCTTCCTACCAAAACGCCATCGAAACGTCTAATTTCGTCCAAAATCCTTCAAAGTCATTCTACGTTTTGTCATTGGCTGTCGCAGGTACCGTTTTATTATATTCATACAGATTATTCGCCACAAAACGTATCGTTCTCCATACGCCAAAAGCACAAGTATCTAGTTCGACTCTTCTTTTCTTCTTAATTAGACATCGTATACAGAAACGAAGAATATGGAACGATAGACATAAAGCAACGACAATTGCTATACCGCCAACTCGACTCATTTTCGGTATTGTCTAATTAATCTTCCAATCAATAAGTGTACTTTGGATGTCAGGGCCGTTACCGTGAGATTAAAGCGTGCATAGATTATGGAATCTTCTGGTTTGCAAGTACGTAACTCGTTGAAAAAGCAACTGCAAATAAAATTTGCAAAACTGACGATTCTCTCTTATAAATCTGGTATAGCGCACCAACGTTGGGCAAATGTAAGTATACACAGTTTTGAAACAGCTATCGAATCAAAACAAGGAACCGAGTGCTCTAACCAACTTACTTTCACGATGATTCCCATGAGACACAAATCGGTCGCTCAACTATAATATATACATTGCAAGAAATACGTAGAACCAACTGATAGAGAACGAATCGGAATCTAAATGCGGTCGGCCAGTCAGTGCGTTGACGTTACATCCCGTCTTCCTAAGTCGAGGAACAATCTTCGCGAGAAGCGTTGTTTGCGAATACCAAAGTGGCGATGCGTTTCGCGTGCACACTGTCATCGTGCGTGATTTTCGCACGCGAGCAAACGGATCTTTTTCGCGACTGTTGAGCAAAAAGGGGCGATGAAAGACGATGGCGCGAGAAGAAAGGAGCAGAGACGAAAAGAAGCATAGAGAGGATTGTAGCGAGGGGAAGAGAAACCAAGAGAAAGAGAATAGAAGGGAAGGGAAGGGAAGGGAAGGGAAGGGAAGGGAAGGGAAGGGAAGGGAAGGGAAGGGAAGGGAAGAGAAGGAAGCGGACGAAAGAGCGGAGACGAGGTGACTTTTGAACGAATTCCGCTCACTCGGTTCGCGGCTGCTACGCATATTGTTCTATTTATGTAACCATTGTTCATCCATCGTTTAGGATAAATTTAGATGGTCGACTGAGAGAGCCCGTCTCTCGCTCTCGGAATGCCGGGTCGACTTCTTAAACGTTTCTTCTCCCGGCTTCGATTCCTCACTCTTTCTAGCTGCCACCCTCTCCTCGCGCCACCTCCCTCAAACACTTTTCTCTCTCCCTCTCTCTCTCTCTCTCTCTCTCTCTCTCTCTCTCTCTCTCTCTCTCT
>JACXIV010000049.1:1092728-1125720 GCA_014737475.1 Bombus confusus
AAGAAAAAGGAAAAAAAGGAGAAAAAAACAAAAGAAACAAAAAAACCATTCGCTGGCTGCCGGTCGGATGATCGCATAAATCCATGCCGCGACGATGGAGTCCGCGACGAGCGAGCGAGTAAGATAAAGGACGTATAAATACGTACCCGGGACGTGTTGTGATATTAATACAATCACGGATCACTCCCGGGTTGGCCGGCAGCCGTGCGCAGACACTAGATTATCTGAATCGGGGTGAACGACTTGATATAGCATAGCACTGATCGTGAGTGTCTTTTGCCGCTGCTTGCTTCTCGCTTTGTTGTCGGGATTCGGTTGTTCGAGCACACGTTGAATCAAAGGGTCGCAGAAAAAGAGATAAAGAGAAAGGGAGGAAAATAGAGGAGACGGAGACGGAGACGGAGAGGTTGGGAATGGAACGCACGGAAGTATTCGAACGGCGGAAAGTTCCTTCGGGGGTTGACGCTTTTAATTTCTTCGCAGATTTTTTGCCCGACTCCGAAGATTTGTGGAGTCTTCGTCGCTCTTGACTCGCCCCTGTCTTTTTCAAACCGAACCTCCTCTCCGTCTCGTTTTCTCCACCGAACAGCAGCTTTCGCGATTGCTCGAGATTCTGACAAGGAGAGACGGCAAGGAGAAATTCGCCAAAAAGACAGACGAGTAGAATAAGATAGGATAATACGTATAGAATCGTATGCACGAATCGATCGAGGAGTATTTTGACAAGACGTTGGACGGAAGACCAACAAGGAAGGAATATATTTCACAATTAATCAAACGTTATCGGTATTCTGCGAAAGAAAGAGGACAGTCTCGTACAAGTGGATAAACATTGGGATACCAAACGTAAGCAAGTATAAAACCATATAAAACAGTTCTCGAAACGTACGACTTAATTATCTACTTCAAATTTGCTTCAAATTTTCTTCGCCTATATATTTCTGTTCTTGCCTTGCAATAGTTAACCGCATCCTTACACGATCAGCCTTCATAACTTTAAATAGCCCACCACCTTCTACCGTTCCTACACTCCACGAACCTGAGCGACACCTAAACGCAACATAGAACAACGGTGTTAGCCACTTATCCCTCCTTCCATCGTCATTAACCTGTCAAGCTGTTAAAACTTACTATTAAAACCAGTCCGCAATGTCGTTTCTGATCCGCAATAAGATTGGACAAGCTGCTATATACACGAGCGCGAGCAATTCTCGAGGCGTACTTTTTACATTTTGAACATGCGATCGTTGGAACACACCGATTCAGGATCGAACGTCAGTCATCCCTTAGCGAAAAGAAAGAAGCCCGCGGCCACGCTCTCGTTTTTCTGCCGGGCACTTGACCTCGCGTCAGTCAGCTTAGCGTGAACAATGCGGACGATTAACGAATCAACGGAAGAGACGTAGCCGCGGAGTGTTCTAGTGCGCTTCGTGGAGCGGAAGTGATCCCCTGCCTGGTTCTGCCCCTCCTCGACTTCCAGTTCCCTAGCATGCCATCGAGTTTTACCTCTTGCGCTGCCCCCCCCCCCCGCCCCCCTCCATCCCTTCCTCACCCAGCCTGCAACGAGCAACAGTCTCCCTCCGGCAATCGGCGATCCGATGAACCGGAACCTCTCGAATTCACCGAGCCAGCCCACGAGTATCTCGCTGAAGACCGCTCCTTCGACGGCATCGACTGCCAATCATGCGTTTACTCGGACGGCTCTAATCCCTCGAGCACTCTTCTTTGGCATAGGCTACGGAAACGTTCCACCGATTGTCTGGCGCTACGCGAGCAAAGAATTCAGTTTTCACGCCGATTGACATCTGCGCGTCTAGGTTACGGTCGATGAGCCACATTTTCATGCGATAACAAGAATTTTCTTTTCTTGCCAACATCCTCGAATTTACAGATTTTTTTCTGAATACGTTTCACCGTGTTTCCTTCGCGACAGCGTAGATTTGAATCGAAATTAAAATCGAAAGGCACCTGCGAATCTGTGAAATCGAAATCCATAAAAATTTTCAACGAAGCATCGACTCGAACGACAGAGGCGCAAAATTTAGGCACTTGTTTAGTTCGAAATTTAGGAACGAAACTACAAGTTCAGGGTAGCTAATGAAATCGAAAAACGATTTTCGTTCAAATGCAACGAAACTGGTAGAATAATCGAAACGAACAGAATCGAAGACGTTTAAAGTAGAATACACGTATACGTTGGTGTACTGCTTTGATATTTTGTCAACAGCGGCTATCAGTAGGTACCTACTTTTATAACATTAACAACGTTAACATAATTATCGGTATAAGTGGACGCGTGGTCGTAAAAGATAAATATTTCATCGTGTGCCGATCTATGTAGGGAAAAGCGCGCAAAGAATCCGCACAAATGCAACGATTTGACGAATCACGGTGGTATCGATAACATCGAAACTAGGTGCGCATCCATCGCTGTTCGATCGAAAAACACATAATAGCAAACCACTCGAGTTACACATGGTTCCATAGAGCCACCAGCGCTACAGCGTATTAACTGACGTTATTGAATTGCACCGGTATTGAATAAGTGCGACGAAGCCTATCGTGTCATGATACCCATGCTTCCGGTTCCCGACGTCCACGGAACCTCCGGATCTATCCGATCAGACGTCATTCTCGTAACACGCACACAGACGCGCGCGCGCAAAGGTTGCAAGTTCACAGCATAATATTTTAGAATTGTTACGGCAATGAAACCTGACACATGTCGGTGCTACACGAGTACGTTCGATTAATTTTTCACATGTACAATGTATCTGCTACAAGAATCGTCCCTCTACCAATTGAACGTGTACAAAACTTTCCAAAAATATATGTAACGTTACTGTTACTGTTAACAGAATATCTCCGCATTGATAGAAGAATTTGTTGAAAAATGTCCAATATTCTGACGATACTAGATGCCGAACAAGCAACAACATTATACCATTATATTAGATTACAAAGAGACGTGTAAAACAAAGGTAAACGACATAAAATGCCAGTTCCAGCCATCTAGAATTAGACGAGTACAGTGTACACTGAAGCTAAAAAATCATTTTGCGGCGACAGAATCGAGTCTTCGACGGTGAAAGCATTCTTTGAACGAAATTTTACGAGTATCTTCGCATCTTTCATTGCGCGAAACTATGGCCAGTGTTCCCGACAAAGCAGCGACGACGAAAAAACGAGCGATCGGGCTGTTCGATGGCTGTTTTGACAGGAATACGGAGTTTTTTCGCGAGTTCGATCCGCTCGTTACGACGACCGAGTAGCCGAGATCATCGTCCGTGACCAACACCTGGAGGAATGGCTCCTCTTCAAGGACGCCGAACAACGGATATCTGCTCGGTCATCATCCAGTCGTCAACGATCCTTTCATTCACCTTGTCCATGTCTTTTTTCCATTTCGACGCGCGCCGGTGCTCGTTCATTGATCCAAAACCTATTATGCAGATATACGATACTTCTCGATTCTAATCAAAATTCGATAAATCATCGACCGTAACTCGGTCGAAAAGCGAAAGGAAATCGTCCAGCGTACAATATGGTTGAGAGATTGAAAGCAGTTATGATATCGGTTTCGATTCTTCAAACGGTTGTAGACGATCTTTACTCCGAACGTGTAATCGTTGAAAGAGAAATCGAAATTTCCGACTATTAATTTGTTTCGATCGTAGTTCTTATACCCACACGTTCTCGTATCCAATCCAAAATAGTTGCCTTTCCCTGTCTAAATATATGTATATTGACTTTTGAAAGAAACAATGCCAGCATGTTATGTTATCAGTTTTAAACTAAGTATATAAAATTATACAACAGGGAAATTAAAATTACGAAAGAAAAGTTGACGGAAGGAAGATTCCTATATCCAAGAAATTATAAAATTCGATTTTGTTTATGATCCATATGGTCTATCAGCAGAACACGAAATAACTGTGTATGTATGCATGTACCTTAGTTTGTTTTCGCTTAAAATCATTCTTGTTGTGTTACACGGACAGCTGACCCACCGTCATTAACAGTTAACCGAATTGGAAAACGAAGTCGACTAAGCTCGTTCCTTGTCGAGAGCTAAAAGTAGAAGACCGATAAGAAGCAGTCCTTCATTGATTACTAGGGAAACTTTATAAACGACCTTCTCCGTTACTAGCTACGAACGCGTTCACGTATATGTATCGTTATATTAAAATGTCTATTGAAACGATGCGTTACGTGCGAAAATAAGAATAAACGTAAGAACGATTTTATCCCTATGTGGTTCTTAGACGATTCGTTGACGTTACAAATTCATTGCCATACATTCTGATTCGTCTGATTATTATGTACGTAGTTTTTGTATTGTAAATGATCGGATAGAATTTACCTATCTAATTTAGGGGTTATCTCTTTACTTGGAGCTGTTTCGCACGGTTAATTTCTAACGTAGCAAGTTAGGATAGCGTTAAATTTCGATATTACGTGGATAAAACATCGAATAAAATATCAAATATTAAACATTAAGTACTTGATATTTTAAAACTCATAAATAATGCATAAATAATGCATAAATAATGCATAAATAATGCATAATAAATACATAAATAAGAAAATAAATAGCTTTTCTACCTATTTGTATCTACATCAACTGGAAGCAGACGAGTTAAAAGAGAAAGGCACGTGGCAAAGAGTACGATTTGCCACACGAAGAGAACAGATCACATTTCCACTAATAATTCGAACGTGAAGTTGATCAGGTCAGCTTTCCTTTTCTCTGGCACGCACGGATGAAGAACACGGACTCGCGTGTTTTCGACCCTGCTGTTATCGATACATCTGCCATTTGTCACGTCAAATTACATTCGTCGGTCGGCCGATTTATGAGATACACGACGGACACGTCGCATCGGCCAAACGGATGGCCACGATTTAACGCCGATCCTATCGTTAAACACGAAGAGTTCCTACGTGGTACCTGCGCCCCTCGTGCTTCGACCTGTAGCAACTGTTCCTGCGGCTGCTGCCCAGATCTTCCGGATTTACGTATTAAACCACCTCGATATTCCTGTCCGAATCATCTTCCCCTTCGCTTTGCAAATATATTATACTTTCTATCGAATCTCTTCTTGTTACGGTATGCCTGCCTCAGAGTATCTATCGTCTATCGATTTATTTTTTAATTAAAACGATAAACTACTTCCAACTAATTCACAGGCAAAAAGGTCGATACGTCAACATTTCAAATTTCGCTCGTATCATTAAGGAATGTCCCATTTTGATATTTAATTCTGACAGAGAGACAGAGAAAATATATACTTTACAGGTATTTTTGCATCATGGGATAAAAATATTCAAGTGGCACTAAATGAGAACCGCTAAGGTTACAACCGGTCTGCGTGTATTTCGACTGAATGAAATTCTATTTTCATGACGAACACATCCCGGTAAAGATGCGAGCATCGCGTACAGAATAGAATGTTAGATGCACCATGGCTTATCGGACGAGTGAAAAATGAAAAATCAGATTTGGACATCAATAATACCTACACATACTTTTTCTCTTTAATATGAAAAATAGAAAAATAACGAATTCTAGAAGATACTGTAGATAAATACTCCCGTAAATAACACTAATTACAGATAATAATAATATCAATTACCCACAAATTTCTCGCACTTGTATCCATAACAAAAAGAACGAATATTTGAAATCTAATTTTAACAATGCTTGATATTCTCTTCGCTCTAAAATTGTTATAGAGATTCGCTAATCTCATTTTATAAGTACATTCTCGTCGCAGGACTTAATTACCAACGGAGGCCCGCTTTTTCTTTCTTTTTCTTTTCTTTTTTTTTTTTTCTTCTTCTAGACTTGGGCGATGGATCGTGCGAAGTAAAATGTTGCGCGTTCTCATCGATTCGAGAAATATGTAGTTGGTAAAAGAAGAGACAACGTAATCGATACGTCTCGAACGTTTTTACAAGGTTCCAAGTTATTGGATGGTTTGAAATATGACCGAGTCATCGTGCAATCTGCTAGTCAAGTTTGCCTTCTTTCGCTACCTGTTATAGCTATAGTTAAAGCACAGTATAAAAATGAAATAAGATATCTTTTTCTATAATCCACGACAATATCCATAGAATATCACTGCCAACGCTAACATCAAATAATTTCTGTGAATGAAAGTCACAAACAGAAAGAATACCAGATTTTTGTTAAATTGGTTTATACAATTCGGAAAAAAAAAATATATATATATATATATCTTTACTCTTTCTCTGTACAAGAACCTAATACAATTTCAAAAATGTACCTATCGGTTCATATTAAAAAAATGGAGGAGATTATATTATATTAATCCACATTTCAAAACTAATTCTAAATCTGTATCATACGCATATCGTAGAATAAAGTTATCAAGTATCGATTCCGATTCGAGTCTCACGCGGAAATTACTATGTAAACGAGCAGCCAACAGTCTCTTGGACTTCATCTCGAACATCCAAAAATTGAATGAACTCTAACGATACGAATAAATAAAAGTAAAGCGGCAATCCCAAAAATGGTAGCTTCCAAAATTAATTGCCGGCCTTCTTCCAAATTGTCCAATAGAAGACAAAAGTAAGGCCGTAGTCTCATCGATAATGGTCAGCCGGTTAATTTGCATGGTTGGATGGCTGCTCGTGTACGCGATGGAACAAAGCTATAATTATTAGTGCGCGTCGTCTGTGCACTTACCGTGGTTATTTAGTAAGGGGCACGGCCGACGCACGTCCCGTGGCTGCGACGCTTATGACACACACCTCTCGTGCATTTTCACCAAGATTATGAACTGCCGGCGAAGATGAAATTCCTTTGTTCTAATCCGCATTCGCGCTGCCGGTTAATTTGTCTGGGGCAGCCGCGTATATATAGACTGAACCGAGACCGAACCGCGAGTTCGTCGTTTGCCCGGCATAACTACGATTACAGCTAATAGACCGATTCGTTGAAAAATCGATGACGACTGTCGCCGAAAACATTGAATTTTCAGCCTGATATTGTCGAAAATGCCTGCGATATCTACTCGAGGCTCGAGTACCTTTGCGTTACTTGTCATTTCGAGATACGATAATTCCAGTTGAATAACAAAGTGAAGAGCTTTCTAATATTAGCAATTTACATGCCGAGTTGAATATGTCGTGGGTCTTGTTCGATATTACAACATAGAGTGATCTCGATGATTTTTCAATGTGTTGTCGGGGCTTGGATTTTCAACAACCTTCGCCTTATATGTAAGCGGCCGAAGGCCCTAGTTGCCGAGATATTCGCAAAAAGTATCGATACAGCTAATTCTGCCTATAGTTGCGCGCCAGTGACACAGTACGTGTCAGTATTGGCCGTTAATCGCTTTGCGAGATACAATAATCTAACCCAACGCTAACTCGTGTCTTTTGTTTATAGTATATGTTGTTTATACAACAACTGTTGACCAACCGACCGACCGATCGACGGCAGTCCAACGTACTAACTCTATGTAATTGATAATCGAAGAATTGACAATCGCGCACCTCGTAGGTAAACATCGTATCGCACACATTTTACAAAAAAAGCTGTGCTAAGAAGCGCAGAAAGATCTCGTCTCCCTATGTTTACAAAACCGCCGTAAACCGTAAGGCAGCCGGCAACCGATACGAACGTTATTAACGCATATACTGTTATATGGTGCAGGCACGATAATCATACGAAGAATTCACTGTAACGGTGCCGATAGTAGTTTTGCGCGAATATCTCGGATAGGTAGGGCCGTCTACCGCTTATATATAAGGAAAAAGTTGTTCGACAAATACGTATGTGTGAACAACTTTTTCTTTAAAAACTTATTGAAGTCGTTCTTTGTTGGTGTACCAAATACCAGCCTAGTATAGAATCGAAGAATTTGTTTTGATAAACGTTGAATTTTTGAAGATTCTTTCTATACGTTTAATTAATTAAAAAAAGTTGTGTACCGAGCTAAGGAATTTGAATTTTGGGTATTCACAAAATTGAATGTAGGAAATCTTGTACACGTAAAGTGCCCCGTCTCGTTAACTTTGTCCACCTGAAATATCTTCGGTATATCAAATAAGAAATGAAAATATTACTTGTAAAAGTCGTAGTCGTTATAATAGAGAAAATGTTAATTTTATGTTAAGTAAATTAAGTAAAATCGCGAATTCTGAATATAAAACTTACTTAACATTTACCGTGGGAAAGCGTAAAGAAATCGCTGAAATCGTATTAGAGTTACTTTCCAACTGCCATACAAGATATTTTCGCGCGTTAAATGCAATAACGAAGGTATTTCAAATAGACAAAATTGGTGGGACAGGCTAGGTATAAAAAAATTTTTGCATTAAAAATCTGGTGCGCCGAACGTGAAATTTGGAAATTTGGAAATTTGGAAATTTTGAATATCGCAAATTGATAGAGGTAGATATTAGATATTCGTTTCGTAACGAATAAGGTCTTGTATTTGCAAAATTTGTTGTATCAGGAACCAAAAACTAACGGGAGGTAATTTGGAAGGAAATTTACATTAAAAGTACGTACGACTAAGGCTAAAAGTGATAAAAAGAAAACGATAAAAATAATATTCGCACATATTCCATTCTTGCTTATTTTACGCATCTGAATGCAGGATCGTTTGAACGACGCAACGGCACAACGGTCGTATCATATGTATATATTATAGAACTGTGCATCGCCTATAGCAAATGATTGATAGACCACAACTGCAAGCATCAAGTACATGAAATACCAAGCAAGTTCTCCTCGCATCTCTCATGAAAATGAAAAGACAAAAAACGCAACGGCGCTCTATTCTTACACCCCATTGTCCAATTAATAATCTTTAATTGTAATTTGTGAAATTATTAAAAAATTAAACTGCCGTTCATCCGTTTTGAATACCCCATGCTGTCGATAGTTCTCGTATTCACACAGAAATGAATTGTAAAGTACAATTCGTATCACAAACGAAAGCATAAACAGTCACTTCGCACCGTTTCGTGTTTAAATTATCGAACTTTGAATTATTCTATACCAAATATCAAGAAACGAAATATTCAATCGCGTACCTTTTTCACGAAAACTTGTTACGGAACGACTGTTACCAACTGCCATCTGTCGGCGAGGCAACGGACTACTTGCGCGTTTTTACGTGTTTCTCGTAAAAAAGGCGGGTTTCAGGCGGGATTCAGCGTTCGTCGCGTGACAGCTATTTTATCCTGAAATTGTCAAACGATTTATCGTTGTTACACGGGTAAGCTTATATCGAAATACGCTACTGAGTATTTGGATTAGTTGGAACATTTCGGAAATTAAATTCCATATTATTGTGATATGCATGCTTTGTCTTTTCGATAATCGAAATATGATCGATAATCGAATATGTCGTGAAATTAAAAAATAGCGTTAGGCTAGGTAAAATTGTTAAATCGTTGTTTGTTATCCCGATTGTTGTACTTTGTTATTTATCGCTTATCAAATATACGTAAGTGACGATATTAGTCTTTCAAATCATGCAAATACGTTGAAAACATCAAAGCGATATAATATATTTGATATACACATATAGTATAGTATACTCGTTATTTAATACAGTATAGCATCCATTTTACGAGACAAAGTATTGTTACATCTTTCTGAAGAAAATTTGTCAGCCTGTTAGAATCTTTATACAATTCGTATCTCTGTGTGTTTTATAACTGCTATCCTCTTATTACAATCGTTAGAAAATGCTGTGAAAGACGGACGTGTTCTTTGTTTGCAAACTTACTTGCAAACATTGCTTAAACGATCATTTGCAAAGTGTCTTGCTCGTAACTTTTAATATCCGATGAAACAACGTTCGTCGTGTCGACACATTCGATAAACGTGTTAAAAGGTGGTAGTTATTTTCACGAGTGTATCTGCTGTTGTAGAAACGAGATGCATCGAGGCAAAGTTCAAAGTGAGATTCCTCGACGACAGGGGTAACGAGTGTCCAGCAATCTTCTAAAGAGAAGTCTTCCTGGAGTCCTTTTCCGTACTGTCGTGGAACCAAGTCCCAGGAGGAGCCAGAACACCGTAGGTAGACCAGATTTATGTGCAAAACTCGAACCGTCGCGTCCCCCTTCGTTCGAGCTGACGGGGATGCAAGAAACGATCCCGGAGGATTCCAGGATAAACTTGCTTCTAACGATCGACGGATCTGCATGGACGACAACCTGGAGATTTGCTGTTTGAAATTTTCGTCACCCTCAAAGAGATTGCCGAGTTGATCGAGGCGGTGAGTCACATAAGTTTCAAACAATTATATCATTCTTTATGCGTGCTTTAGCCAAAATATAATAAAACTATTTTCCATTGTATATATATTCTTTCCATTATTATATATTCTTGCATGTGTATTCTGCGCATCTTCGCACTCTGCGATTTCCTAGGCGTACGAAGCTAGGCGTACGAATCTCGAACCTAACGAGAAAACATAAATGCAAGTGTCTGGTGGGATAAAAGTTTCTCACGCGTCACTACAAACGCATCTGTCAGCTATAAAAGGGAGATTTAGTCATTTTTGTTTCGCGTTTTTCTGGCAAAGTTACGGCCACCTGTTTTCAAACATTAAATATTCCGCGCAACAGTGTTACATTCTGTAATATTCAACTCGTATAGCTACTCTGGATGCGCCTTCAGTTTTGTTTCAATCTTTTCTGCTTCCATTTACATGACTTTCTCTCCTTATGCCTCTTAGATGATATCGCCGTTGCTTTTCTTATGTCCAGATACATGACTGGAACTTACAAAAGGAGTAGGTATTTTGGCCACGGTGTCCGGTTTAAATATTAAAATTTAAGAGTGGGAACTTTGTAACTACATACATATGTACGTCCATCCAGTCCATGCTATTTAATATTCCGCTCGGTGGCTTCCATCGCTTTTAAGAAGTTTTCGTTATAAATTCTTACCTTCGCTTTGTCAAAATAAATTAAGACGCCCGAAAGACTATCATGGCTGAAATTTCACCCCATTCCGTTTTATTATTATCGTCGCGATGTTATTTGTAACCGCTGCAAACAACAACTTTTCTACGTCTCGTTTAATATCGAACAATATCATGACAGCATAGTATTGCTGTATACATTATTTATTTCTATAGGTGATATCATGCGACGGAAGGAAAGTGTACTGGAGTAACGTTTCACGCATGATAGCGTGAACGTGATTTTCTTTGGCCATATCTTCTAAGGGTTAATGTTTCTACTGTTTGAAAAATCGAATGGCGCTCGTCTAACGCCAAGGCTATTTCGTTTTCCTCCGACACGCCGTTTATTCATGCACGTATCGAACGATTCCGACTCTTGAACGAACCGACAATCCGTAAATACAGACGCATGAAAATCCAACATGAGGCTTAACGATCCAGTAGACCCGATTGGTGGTTACTTGCTCGTCTAGTCACCTAATTGTAATTTCCAAGGGGCGCGCGATGCATTAGAACATGATCACGTATGTATGTGACACGTCAGCCGGTTGCGACGATGTTCCGTGTCCTGCGTGGGAACCGTCCAGGTCACGCGTCTAAGATCCGCGCGCGGAATCGCCAAGTGGCCGAGTAGCAGACGTCGCGTAGTCGCCCGCTGGAAAACGACCAGCCGGGCCCTCTCCGCTTTCGATATCTATGCTTTCCAGTGCACTCGAATTGTCACGTTTCCGCTTTAAAGAACCAAGCTATTTATTTCCATAGCCTCTACGCGTTCGCCGCGATTCACCGAGTTAACGTAGCAACGAATACGGAACCGCGTTTCTATCTTATAATGTAACAGCAGGCTGACGCAACCGAAACGATGTTTCGTACAGAGATTGAATTCACCGAATCGATATCGATCAATTTTCCTTTCCTACGTCATTATTGTTATCATTGCATTTATTTATACAGATAACGAGTCGTCGTTGTTACGTTGATTATATCGGTCAAGCTTGAAATTTCACGTTCGAAGGTGCACGTACAAGCTATCGCAAGCGTAACACCTTTCAGAGATTATAAAAGTGTTTGAACAGTCGTCTATTCTATCGATAAACTTCGATCGTGTTTAGTAAGTGTGATGCGTATGATATGTATACACATATATGAAGATGTGACCTCGTCAACGTATCAGAGTGTTATCCGACACATAGTTCGTATAGACGAGACAGAGCTGTTACATCGAGGCTTTTGATCTCAATTACAAGGTGTAACTAATTGTTCGATAACGAACTGCGATGTTAGATCTTAAGAGCAAACTGTGACTTGACTTCAACCGAAGTGTAACTAGCGTCAAATGTAATTAACTGAACTCCCAAAGTATGTACCAAAGAAATGTAAACTCGATTCTCTGTTTTCTAGAAGTTACGAGGTTGAATCCAGAAGTCAAAGGATCCTATTCTTGAGAAAATCTTCTGTCTTTTGAGACTTAGTCAAAGTAGAAGTTTGGCGTAATATGCCATTCCTTTCCCCCCCCCCCCCCCTCAAATAACCGATATTTTTAGAAGCTTGCAACAGATCGAACTTCGATTTGAATCGCAAAATTCTTTCAACGTGTTGTATGAGTNTGAATGACAGGAATACTGATTTTCGATAAGAAATACGAGGCAAATGTTGTTCGGATGTAGTTGAGACACATTTGGGTCTGACGTTTTCGATTTTCGACTCATTCAAAGTCGGGGCGACACTCAAATATCAGGAAACTGCTAGGTGAATGAATAAGAGAAAGAAGCAACAGTATTCACAGAGGCTACGTTACTCTTCGTTTTACGATCAACGAAATTCAAGCTTTTACCGTACCCTTCTAAATATTACAACAAATTATATGTAGTAATATATTTCAGATATCTCATATATCTTTGCGTATTATTTAAATTTTCCACGCGCGCGTAAACACCCGCGGTCTAATCGTCGCTACTTATCGTTTATCGTTGAACTTTTCACCTATTCCCAGATATTTTATTTTCGGCCATTCTCTCCAAGATATCGGTAGGTAGGTACTTTGTAAACTCGAAGGGTTAAACGAGGCTCTACTGTTTGCAGCATGCAGCTCATAGCATGCTCGGACATACGATACGACGAGTCCATTCAAAGATTCGAACGTTTCCGAAAGCGTGCGCGTTCGAGGATAAAAAAGATATTCGGCACATTCATTCAGCATCGATCATACATACGGATCGGAACACGTGAATCATATTCATATCTGATTCGAATAACAATGGCGGTGAAGGATCGCGAGTATTGTTATGCGGCAACATGACGGGCCGGTGGCATTCCGTCATGCTCGCGTTTCCCAGATCGAAATAATGCTATGCGGACATTATAATCGTAAATATGGGGCCTCCAGCCCCGTTAGGAATCTGCCTGGCACCCACCTATTTCAAAAGAGAATCATAATTTATTATTACATCGGCTCCGAGCTGAATAATAATCGGCCGCGAGCAACTCTTCCGAGAACCAGGTCGAGTTTCGATCGATCTTTGAATACTTACGCGAGCCTCGATCCTCATCCGCGCGCTTCCTTTACTTTTTTCCCTCTTTCCTTTTACTTACTCGCCATTCCAATCGACCGTAGAAATTTTCTATGAAAAGTAACATCTTTTCTTCCGTTATAATACTTGAAACTTGATCTATCGAAACGAACTTTAAGTCGGTAGGTGTTGCCAGTTAAATTTATTTCTACCGCTTGAATCTACGATATGTATACTTTAAACGTGAACTGTCATTATATATATATATATATCATATATCATATATATATATATATATATATATATATATATATATATATGATATGTATACACACGTACACAATCCGTTTGTTCACCGATGCATACAGATAAATAGAGCTCCACTATGATTTGTATTTCATACGTTTCTCTGATAATTACATATTGTTAATTACGAAATAATTACGTACTGTCGCTGTTCGGTAACGTGCCTATCGATGTATCGTTTTTCAATATCGCACGCACGTGCCGCTGCACCATATTATTAATCCATGAAGCACGTATCTATGAACGTAAGCTCTATACGAATAAATAAAACGTCTGTTCACGAATAAAGTATTTGTTTTTTTATCATTTTAGTTGAGAATTAACACGATTCACGGCCGGATTTCTGTGAAAATCGCAAACACGATTATTACGTAGCGTTGGACAGTCATTTTCTAAAACGTAAATTTCAACTTCCACTTCGAGACAAACTCCGAGATATTTTGGCGGTTACTCATACTCGAATGTCTCTTAAAGCGTTCAACGCAGAAATAATCAGGAGCATGATTTTTTCCCGATTTTTCTGATTGTTCCGACTTTTCCGAACAACGATTACAACGAATTGATCGAAGTAGTTGATCGAATTTTTCCCAGGCAACCGTCCACTCTCCTATTCCGAACGTGGAACTTATGGTAGTTATAGGAGCGTCCGATAAATCGAAGAAACCAGCCATGGAATACCAATCGAACCAATGGCCTCCAGTGGACGTGGCGCGACATTGAAAGGAATGTAAATGCGTTATGAACGTCGGCCCAGTTCCACACGGTGTCACAGATCGTCTGCGGCTTACAGATTGCCCCATAAACGGAGCTCGGTTCGAAAACGCACGACTCGAGCCATGGACGATGTACGTGATACGCAGCATTCGAGAATTTTGTCGGGAGAGACCGTTTGGGAACACACTGGATCGACGAAATTTTTATTACCGACTAGCGATGGGCGCACCCATTCGCTCTGTTCCTTGGCAATTTTTCAAGAACTTTATGTTATGCGATTTATCTAAAAAGTAATCTGAATATCGGGTCGTTCGGAAAATTAGCGACAAACTATCTTTATGGTACGATAATTGTGAAGAATAGTCCAAATTTTATCGATTTATTATATTGATTTTTATGGAAAACTCGGGGAGATTTTTTAAACATTTTTTGTTGTACGTAACGTAGGAAAAGCGGTAATTTTTGATCGTCGAAGCATCGATTTGTTGAAAAAATCCATAGCGCTTGAAAATCTTTGTTCGATAGATATATAGGATATCGACGAATTCAGGAATTTCAGAAGGTTTCGTAGCGAGCGTGCGAAGAAACTCGAAAATTGTCAAGTCCATCGCTAGCGATACCAGCTTCTGCATTCGTGGCACGTAGGATCTTTCTGAATATCGCACGAAATGTGCTGTTTAACACGAACCGATTTCGCAACCACGGAATTCGTGCGTAGCTATTTCGGTTCCGACACGTAAACGTTCCCGTGGTTTCTGAATTTTATACCAAATTACCATCATACCTGTATACCGTTGTTATCGTTGTTAAATCTAAACAGACGAAACAGACGAAACAGACGAAACAGACGAAACAGACGAAACAGACGAATTCTGACAAAATCTATTCGCTGGATGAACTCGATTACGTATGAACTTGATATCGTCGTGTAATGATTCGATTCCATTGATCTTACACCAGTCATCCACATGCGATCAGTATTCTCACGCCAGGCAAACCTCGAAAGAAGCGCTCGCCCAACCGTTAACACGTCGCATCAGTGTCGCGATCAGAGAGTCGCGATGCAGAGGTTGACCAGATAAATCGACTCGTTGATCGCGAAAGAAAACTTGTCTAGGGACTTTTCCGATTTTTGCCGCGTGGATAGCCTCGCGGGGTTCCCTGGACGTCGCGTCTCGCCGCGTCGATGGACGATCGCATTCGAGAATCGATGTTTCGTTAAAGGCTGCTTGGACCACCGTGATCGACGGGACGAGCATCACGGTGTCAATTAATGAGTCGAGAGGGAGGTGGCGGGGAGGGGGGAGGGCGAGGTGGAGGAGGAGGAGGAGGAGGAGGAGGAGGAGGAGGAAGAACGGTACGTGGAACGAGGACCGCGGGACCAAAGCAAAAGACCGAGGCTCCACTGGTTTTGTCGCTCGGTTCCTGGTAGTCAGCCATAATAAATACATAATATACACATAAAGGCGAGCCGGCGCGATCGAAATGATCAAGAGAAATCGTCGATCGTCCTGGCAGGGCGCCGTGGGTGGCTCTGGCTACCGATCGTTTCGAACCTCGAATGAAAATCTCCACGCTTTCTGCCTTGCTTGAGTGATTACACTCTACTCTTTTCGGCCACCTAATCGACCAACTACGCTTCTTTCGATCGTTCCTTATTCGATCGTTCTCCCTTTTGCGACCGGTTTGTACGAAATCGTTCCAACAAACATGGCCATTACACCGATGGATCTTCAGGGCCTCAGGTGATGACGGGCCTCTTCGTTTTATTCGATCGGAGCTGGGATTACGTTTGATTTCAGAATCCAAAGTAAGAAGCGAAGAGATTTCTTGACGCGAGAGCTCGACTAGTACCACCTTGGACGAAATTAATCTTATATGTGTTCGAGTGGTAGTGACTTTTTCGCGTCAGCATACTTTGAATTATTAATCTCTGGCTACGTGACGCGTTAAAATCGCGCGTATTTTAACGAAAACACCGTGCACCATATGGTATATACGCGATAGCAAGTAGGAAAAATTTCCAAGACTATTTACATTTGACCCATCGTCAGCTGACTACGTTTCACCGCGTCTGGTAACGATTCGTCGTCGTCAGTGGAAGTACGAAGCCGTCGTCAGCGTTTTTGTACTCCCTAATTTCGGACGGTCCGTGTTCATTTTTATTGCGATTCCTGCGATCCGTTCAGTTCCCGCTTTGGATTTGACGGCGGTTTCTTTCTGCAATGTCCCCGATTCTGATGATCGCGCGCGTGAGAATTGTGCGAAACAGCCGGTGAACATCACCAAACGCGAAAAACGAGGGTCAGAGGGGTTAGCTACAGCAATGGAGGACAGCTTCATCTCCGAGGTGGTCCCATGTGCCAGCAAAAACTTCCACGCGGAATATCTTTCTCCTTTGATTTCTTCTAAATATGCACAATTCTTCAAACATTTGAGAAATCCGATTCCTAAGCAGAAATACGTTTTATATACGACCAATTGGAATTATTGATTAGATGTTGTAGCAAGTATTTTGTACATTTTTTTTAGTTTTAAATTCCCACGACCAATTTACCCGATTATCGTCGTTCGTTTTTATCTTATCGAACATCTTATCGAATATCTTTACATGCATTTGGCTGGTCTTTACAACTTGGCACGCATAGTGCCATACACGTAATAAGCAATTGAACGTGTTCGCGTCTCCGTCCAAATAAGAAACGCGCCCAAGCTCAGCTGGAAAGTAACAAATTTTCAACAAACACGAAACCAATCGTGACAACTTTTTTCACTGGTGCAAATAGCACTTTTAGCCTTAGTGTTCGCTTATCTGGTCGATGGATCGGCCGGTCGATTCGAGGGATCCGTTCTTACCGATCGATAAATAACGAGCACGCATGCGCTTCTGGCGTAGACTTATTTAATAATTTATATTATGCGCGTGCACATAAATCGAGCTGGCCTGGCGAAGAAAGCCATGATGTATGGGATAATTTGACGTATAGCGAGGCCACCGATCGTACCGGCCATGTACGGCTGAATGACCGACTGTAAATTACTGGCACGTCGCGTAAAAACAACAACGGGGCTGGCTGTCCGGCCTCCCTTGACCGACGCACGTCGACGTCCATCGGCGTCGATGCCTCATCGACACTCGAATCCCCATTAACCGTTGCCTGACGCGAACGCTGAATCCACTTCGTCCTGCAAGATGCTCGCGTAGACTGTGTACACCGCGATTCCAACGTGTTCCGATTCACCTTTGCCTTCTTTGCCGGCGAGAAAAACGCGAGATCGTGCGCTCGATAGGCTTGCAAAGCGTTTCGCATTGATTTTTCTGACCGGACAATTTTTTACCATTCCCTCAGTTTCTATTTGTTTCTCGACGCTTAATCTTCGATTGGATTCCGCCGTTCTTTAGAAGTCGAGAAATATTCGTCTCTATTACAAATACGCGGCTCCGGGTATAACGCGTCGCGTTTACTACGCGTTGCGTCTCTAGCCAATATCATCGTTTTCTTTATTTTTCATTTAATTTTCGATACTTTCCTGTTATACCTAGACGAATGTGCTATCGTAGCGAAACTCTCGTAATAGGATATACAATACGGTTTATTCGAAAGGAAAATTAAGGGGAGAAGAAAAAATAGAGCATCTATAGGTGAATTATGATATTATCTCCTTCTTACCTCGCAATTAACTCGCAATTCTGTCTGAAAAAATTGGAAAAACAAAAACCCTAGCCCGAATGTACAGCGATCGAGCGAGATAAGAGAGCAGCGAGAAAGTTGGTGGCGAACCTCGTTAATTTATAACGCGTCTGCCGTCTTCCGTCTGCCGTCTTCCGTCTGCCGTCTTCCGTCTTCCGTCTTCCGTCTTCCGTCCTCCGTCTTTCGTTTTCCGTCTTCCGTCTTTCGTGGTAAACGAAATTACGTAAAGGGCGTTAAAAACATTTCGAAAGCGGAGCACGAAGACGGCGCAAAGATGGCGGAAAAACAAGCAGGGCGAAATGGCCAGCTAACGTATTCGCCTCGAGTAGACGGTAGACAGCAGACAGGGATCTCAGGTAACGATTTTAACGGCATCGTCCATTAAAGGCTCCGTCATTATTCACAATTTAAGCTAAACCCTCCGTTCCCGGGATCAGCAGCCCGAACGACTTTTAATTACCTACATATCAAACGACACGACGGAGGGACACGATTATTGATTGTTTCCCTGTTTATTGTATATTTTAAATTTAATTCGGAGTCGCAGGGAGGCGAGCTCTACCGGCAATAGCTGTCAAACGGTGCCTCGTTTTTAAATCCCTCTTGTAAAGTAAAATGAGACAAGTCTCCCACTCTCTACCGCCCCTGCTCTTTCTGTTACTTCGGGGTAGACTCATCCCCTTGCCACCCCCTTCCTGCCCCCTTCTTTGTCTCTGATAATTCGCATCGATACGACATACGAAAGACGAATCGAGACGGAAGACGTTGCCGAGCATTCGACGTTTCGACTTTTTATTGGCTGAACCGTGATTGCGTTTCTCCATCATACTTGATCGCGCCGACGCCACGTCGATATCGATCGTAGTGTTTCTTCGCTTTTTATCGAATTTATTGAAAATAACCAGTAACGAACGCAAGTAATCGCTCGAATAAAAAAAAAAAGAAAAAGCGAGTTGACCAACGATCGACGACAAATGCTTAACGGTAAGTTGAAAATCAGAGATGCGAGTACAGACACGTGATAAATAAATTCGAAAATATATTATTTTACGAATAATAAGCCAATATTATAAGTAATAAGGATAAGCCAAAGACGCCGCAGGCCAACGCACGCATGCCAGACATTTTACCACGCAAATAGCAATAATTGTCTTTTGCTGTTTCGAATAACGCGTCGCTTTTTCTCCGATTCTCGCAAAAGTTGTTACGGGATCGCAGATAGCTCGCTTCCGGTCGCGCAGTGACTCCTCATCCGTTGCAGCATACTAGTTCTTCCGGTCATTAAGTAGGGGGTCAGCCTGTAATTTGCAGAGACATTATACGAGTTGATTAAAATAATAATGCCGAGCTGGCATGGTATGGCACAGTCGATGAGCGGCAGACCGGGTCGAAACGAATCGGCTTATGAATATTGATCCCCATCCGGTGTTCGGTAATAAACATATCGTGCGGCATCGTTTTTACATTCGCATCACAATGGAGTCGAGCGAATGTAATGTCACCGGTGGCCACGGATTATTGTAATCGAATTATTTCACGTCCGCTTTTTCGCCGCTCTTCTTTTTCCATCAGCGCCAATTGAATATTTATAGTTGCCACAAGTCCACGGCTAATTACGCAGCTCGAGGCACGATGTTACGCTGACTATAAGTGAGACTGCCTTTTTGCAGCCGAGTGGCTCGTCTGTAAATCGAAATGGAGCCACTGGACAGTTTGATGAGTTTGATGATTCTGTTTTCTTCCTTCCGAATGGATATCTGGCACCTTGTTAATAAAATTGATTGGTCTTGGCGAAGCTACAAGTACTCAATATAACATACAAGTTACGCAACCCACTGTAAGAAACTTTAATGTAAGAAATTGCGCGTTTAGCGACGAAGTAATTTCTCTCCTTGTATTATTTATAGCCGGCAATCTTTGAATTTTCAGAGTTGAACCTTATGAAACATGTAATTTATAGAAATTCGTTCCATCTGTGTCGATTGTAACGATAATAATAATATTATTATTATTAACAACAACAACAACAACAACAACAATATCAATAATAATAATAATAATAATAATAATAGTAATAATAATAATAATAATTGCAAGACAGAAAACGCGTAAAACTACACGAAACGAATGAAGATGAAATAGCGAAAAGCCGGGGATATAGGGACGGGGGTCCATGTAAGTACGCAGGGGGCCGTCGAACAAGCGAGGGCAACTCTTACTACCGTTAGGTAGCGGAACCCCCGCTGACAATTCGGCCCCCCCATCGACACCTGACAACCTGCTGGCTGCTACCTACAAATTGCCTTGCGTCCTGACCCCTGCCATTCCGATACTTATCATCGGTTGTCTGATACGAGCGTCTCGACTTGCGCTAACTCTACAAGTTTTAAACGACTTCTAAAAATTGCAGAAAAGTAAACATTTTCTCGTTAGTAAAAGGATATAATCTGAGATTGATTAAGAAGCAGAAGTGCCGGTAATTAGACAGGTACGTATGGACTGGCGGAGGTTTATATCGACGTAAAATTGATCGTTGAACGTAACTGTCAAGAGAAAATTCAAACTTTCTATTTCATGGTACAAAAGGTTAAACGACATTCACGTACGATTAATAAACGCGATAAAATAAACGTAGAATTTAGAAATTAATTTATTCTGCTTACGTTATCGATTACCGCTTATACTGATCGCAAAAGCTGATATAAATAAGCAACTCGATATAGCTTGAAATGCCTTTCTAACGGCTCTCTGTTCATTCTCATAAAAATGTGATGATAAAATAGAACGAAATTTCAGTGGAATGAAATTCGCAAGATCGTTATACGTACAACGTTCCATATTATGTTCGACGAATAGGAGGGCAGATCCGCGAACAGCTACGAAAGAAACAACAAGAACGATGGGTCAAGTATATAAATCCAACAGCGAATACCACACGGTGGCCCCCACACTGTTAATTACTGGACCACACATCTCGCCACGTTGTCCTTTCAACGTGTAAATTCCAGGTATAACATTCTATGACGAATCGGTGCAAGAAAAGAACCCATTCCCTCCTATCCCCGAATGGACTGGTCTTCTCTTCTCCCTAAACGAGCCAATGACGGATCAAATATTAAGAATATCCAACCGTCTAATTAGAAATGAGGTTTCTCTGCCTCCGTTAATTCCTTTCCCGAACATCATTGAATTCTGTTTTTTTACACAGCGCTTATGAAAAGAAATTCCAGAGATTCGTTTAATAGGTATCTTTTCGTCCAATGTTTTTTCTTTTTTCGTGCATTCTGTTAGATCTTATAATTTTATGAAGTTCACCGAAAACGAGGAATTTACAAGCGCTATGATAAGCTATTTTCCATTCGATTCGCGGAATTTTTTATCTTTCTAATTTGCGCGATCGCCTTCTCTAGAATATCTACTACTCTAACTTTGATAAGCACAATCGTCACGCGTTACTTTACTTTATTTTACCGCTAATCTCTTAACCGGTTAAAATAAAATAATAATTACCGATGAGAAAAGGTAACTCGAGTGGATGCGTCAAAGCAAGTTCGAATCACGCGGAATATCGAGTCTGTCCATCTTTTCCGTCTATGTATCCCTGCAACGTCCGAAATCTATGGCGCGATAAGAATAATCCGAGCGAGAAAGAAATCTGCACTGCATTAAAACCCCAGAGGGGTAGCGCGTAAACCGATCGAGTCCGGGGCGGTTACGTAGCGAGCTATAATAATCCCATAGGGCCGGATTCGTAACGCGACAATTTCCCGGTGCATTAAGGAGACTTGCATATTTTACGAGGATTTTTGCATATAATTTTACGCCGTGTTAGAGCGACATTAAAACACGCCAGCTGGATAAACAAGGCGCGACTTTTCTTTCTAGCAAAGCCAGGGACGTTGATGTTTCTGCCCGAAAGATGGAACATGGACAAGGGGGGGAAAAAAGAGGTGGGGCGAACGCGAGGTGGCACCCCCTGGGAGAAACGAAAGATAGAGCTTTATGGCAGGCACGGAGAAGGGGTGTTTGCACAACCTACGATACATGTGTCTATGAACCCTCCGGCCAAGGGGTGGCAGAAACGATTCGACGATTCACTCAAGAGCTACTCCTCGCCTTATCAGCGATCCGACTAAAGATAATCGGTGCACTTTCACGGCAATCTTTTTCTCCACGAAACGCAATCATATCGAGATCGAATAGATCTTGAACAGAGAATAGTCGAGGGTGAACACCGAGGCGCGAAAAGAGGAAAGCAGCTAGACTCTAATAACTCGCCTCGAGTAACTTTATCGAGCAAAATAGGATTATTTGGCTGGTATGCTGTTGTTCGATATGGCGGTTGTTCAGAATTGAAGAATTTCACATATTTATTTTACTAGGTTCTCAGATTACGTCGAGGTTAGTTGTATTATAATTTGCTTTCTGGTATCAACACGTGCCGCACCGGGCCAATTTACGCAATATGCCGCTACTGGTGAGACGGCAGCAAATCTGAAGAATTTTACGAATGCGTTTATGATCCCGCCCATGCGTACACTCCGTCGTATCGTACAGATGCCTGTTAATATTGTTGTTCGAAAAATTGATAGTTTCTTTTGGTAGTAGAATTTAAGAAAGATCGAGCTCGATGAAATGCTATATTCTTCATATGAATTGTTCAACCGCGAAAACGACCATTTTCATTGACAAAATTTCCAGAAAAATTTGTCCCTTCCTCTCAAAGCCACAATCGAAACCCCGAAACCCCGTTTTAAATAGAGAGGGCTGCAATTCGGCAAAGGCTTTTTTTTCCTTTTTTAAAGAAACGGAATCGACACTTGACGCGCTTTAATTAAGTTCGTTGATTTCCGGATTCGATTCGGCAGTCGAAGCTGGACAAGCGAATTCGATAGATAGAGAGAAGGTGAGTGGCGTGCGCGTGTGTGTGTGTGTGTGTGTGTGTTGCGTGTGCGTGCACGCGCGCGCGCGCGCGCGCGCGTTTGCGATAGAGGGAGAGGGAGAGGGAGAGAGGGAGAGAGAGAGACAGAGAGAGAGAGAGAGAGAGAGAGAGAGAGAGCGAGAGAGCGAGAGAGCGAGTCGGAACGGCGTAGGGGTTGTAGGGGTTGCCGGATCGCGTAATGAAATATGCGTGACGAGAGGTCCCACGAGTCCTCGACTCGCACCATTACTCAGTTCGGTTCAGCTCGATGCGGTTCCAGTTTCTGCTCCGGCAAGGGTGGCTGCGCGCGTTATATTATTCAATTATGTCATTCCAGTTATACGGGCGCGACGGAGGGACTCGTTCTCGTGGAAGGAAAGAGAGACAAAGGGACGATCTCCCCTCAGAGGCGAAGCAGCGCTGGCGAGGACCAGGGGGCGGCCATTATGAAATTGTAGTTACTCGATTAATTTCAACCCTGCCGCGCGAATTATCATAAGATAATGGGTCCGCTTTAATTCGCCGACGGCAGAGGTAGGGGTAAAGGGGTGGAGAGGTGGGCGATTCAGCCAAGTGTTTTATCGCTGATTACGCGCGCCGTACTCTCCCTCTCTCTCTCTCTCTCTCTCTCTCTCTCTCTCTCTCTCTCTTTCTCATTCACTCACTCACTCAGTCACTCACTCAGTCACTCACTCACTCACTCACTCAGTCACTCACTCGCTCACTCACTCGCTCACTCACTCGCTCACTCACACACTCACTCACTCCCTCACGCCACCTCCCTGCCATCCCGAACGCTTTCGTTCTTTTAATCAGGAAATTAATCGTGAAATTTTAGAGGATGTTTCCACCAGGATGAATCTAATTTCTTTTCTCGTAGCGTTCGGAATTAGATCGAATTTACTCTTTATTTTTGAAGACGCTGTTGTTAGAATACTGTTTTAAAAAAAAACCCTGTTCCGAGATGGCTTTCGTTTCAAGCTTTTGGCATTTGTTTACTAAACATATACGTGCATGTTAATCACGGTATACCGCGAGATTGCCGACGCTGATTTGTCAACGTTTATCAAATAATAATTATCAATTAATAAAATTCGCTAAACAATATGGTACATCTCAATAAGCAACTCTTGTAGATTCGTATGACACAACAATTACCAATTAACAATCGATCAACGTTACATCAGACTGTTATATTTCTATCACGTATATTTAATGCCTTGTATATTTAATGCCTCGCGCTATAACGTTCTAATTGTACGTATACATCCGTTACGTATATTTGTTATCAAACGTTCGTTCACACGATCATTTACGCCATAAATCTATACAATTGCATGAAAATCAGGACCGCGCGTTCGTAGAAGGTCTTTTGTCAAGATCCGTTTCGCTTGCTCTTAAACGACACAAGCTCGACATCGCCTCTATCTTCCTCAATTTCCCGCAATAGTGCAAAACCTTGCCCCTCTCGTTTAAAGTCCCTTTCAACCCTCCTACTTTGAGCTTGGCGCGTGGACCGATCCTTAGGTAGTTCCTGTCCGCGGAATTCCAGAGGCAGAGTCAAAAGAGGACCTCCGGTTCCCGAGGGAACGTTGCCGGCGCGGCGCCGTGTCCGGGACGCTCGTCCTTCGCTTTGATTTATGTCATTGTAAGTGACGTCACTCGTGTGTATCCGTCGAGCCACCCCTCCGCTAGGTCCTGTGTGCACAAAGGATCCAGCGTCATATTATCCCGGGCGTACCGTATATAAATGACCGAAATTGGGACTTATTGTGTTTGTCATCGATGCCGGAAAACTGCCCTACTGATTTATCATCCGGCTTCGCCTTTTCCGATCCTCGCACTTTATACACCCTTTCCGAGTCCAGATCCCCCGCCGCTTCGTTGCTTCTTTTTAATTGCCCGTCTACGAACGAACGTTTATTGAAAAATGGGAAATTTTAATAAGGAAACGCGTATCAGAACCTCGTGGCGTTGATATTAACGATAGGAATAATATTACCCAGAAGTCGTACGTTTAGACAACCAATGAAACCGATTTCTTGAAATTATGAATTAATTATTTATCGTATCGTTCTTTCGAGGTTCCGGCTAACGTTGGGACCAAAAGATTCTCGCTCGTATCTTCTAGTATTTGCACTATAACGGAGATCGACACAAATGTTTAGCAGCTCGAAACGGAATTCAGTTGCAACAGAAAGCTATACGTAACGTCTCTTCGTTTGCTTGACTTTTCAACCTATAAAGTTGATCGGTACAGGTCGGATATGACCTATATGAAGCTGGGGGCTTCGAGGGGGCTCGGGGAACGACAAAAGTGTCAACACCTTTCCCTTCTATGAGTCATAGAACCAGATTCGTTACGTTTCCGTCGCGAAACTCCTCTAAATCTCATCTACATGTTTCTTCCTCTGGCCTGACTTTATCGCCGCGCCGCGTCGGTATGCTAATTCTCGGGCGGAAAGATGCAGCCGCGTTAAAGCGATCGCGCGAATAAGATATACCGTGCAGATATCTCCGGTATAATCCGTGGTATTAGTAAGCGTCCCCGTGACACTAGCATATTCTGCCGGGCCACTCCATTTGCACCCGGACCCCTATCTCCACGTCCTTCCAGTTCGATATAATACCCGGTAATTCCCCCGGGAAACGATTCTACGCGAATCCAAGGGGACGTACGACTCCTTCCATCCCCGGTTCAGATTCAAACCCCGTAAAATAACGGGACGGATACGTTTTGACAATTCTATTACGATTATTTCGTCGTGACCGACAGCTGCTCCGCGCCTAACCCTAACGCTAACAGGTACTCTTTCGTTCCGTTTTATCGCGTAATTGAAAGAAGGGGGCGCGTGAATCGAAAAACGAGCCAAAAAGAAGCTTAACCGATTGCGTTCGCTCTGCACTTGATAGAAATTTGAATAGGAAACGCGATATCGTCGGCTTGATAAATACAACAACAGACGAGCGACGCGTCACAGAGTCGCACAGAAATCGTCGATTTTTCGATAATTCTAGATACGATTCCAAATTGAAATGACTGCAAAGTCCGTGCGAGTAGTATGCTGTTCTCGATCCAGTGCCACTTGCGAGCATAAGACAGCAAATAAATAATAATAAAGCATCAAAAGCAATTTCTAGCGATAAAAATCTAAAAGTAAGAAACCTAAGCGACGGTTACTCCATACGGTAAACATACGGTATTCTAGTCCGCAGAATGATCGTTAGTTTAATAAAGAATGAGAATGATAGTAGCCGATTGTTTCCGTTCGATATCATATGGCATCCAGTTTGCACAACAACGAAAACGTTGCAACGGTGATACCTACTGCCACGAATTACGTGGATATTCCGTTTCCTGGTCAGCCAAGCCAAGAACAGTAAATGCAAATGCGATGGGTTCCCGCGTGGTTAATATTAATGAATGAATTTTCTCTTCGCGCCTTCGACCGCGCGCGTCCTTAAATGCGCTCTTTCGAATATCGCGGACAGGGAATTTCATGCGGAAATTATTGCGAATTCGCGCATAATTTTCACATTAGTGCAGCTCGCGCGTGTAACGAGGCTTCTTGAAATTTGTTTGCCAGAGTTTCCATTGTTTTCTTTTATCGCTGATTTTAATGCTCGGTCTCCTGGTGCTATCGCGGTTTCGTAGAAATTTTTCTGCCTACCATTTGCTATTTAAACGTGTTTCATATACAGTAGATCCTATAAGGCTCGATCTAATTGTAAGTTCCACCATATGGCAAGAAGAACGTACATACATAAATGTATAACGTATACAGGATGTCTCGGTTTCCTGCAAACATATTCCATCGAAGAGTAAGCAAAAGAAAGGAAGATAAGTAAGAGTAGTTGCAAGAAAAACACGAAATGACAACGAATCAAAGATCAAAGATCGATTTTACGAACTGGAGGAAACTTACAGAAAACTTTACAAGAAAAACGGAATTGCGGAACAAGGCGATCAATTGGGAATTTAATCGAGCGTTGGGCATTAACGCGAAGAATTCATGATCCCTTCACTGAAATTAAGACCGGCGAGCAAAAAATATACGATGTAATGAATTCAAGTTCACTTTCAAGTACGAACACCGTCATAAACGAATGGATTTTCTCCCGTTTGCTGGACGAGAAATCCCACTCCATTATTATTTCGTATTTGTCTTGTAACTTTTCAGCAAAGTATTTACGAGCTTACATTTACATGACATTTCCTTCTTATCTTCACTCGCGCAACATGCTCTAGCACCACTTTGCGCAAACAAGCCAAGACACCCTGACCCTGTATAATGCCTTTTGAATACGAAAAGCATGCTTACCAGCTTGCCTAACAGCGAAACGTCCTCAGAAGCAGAGACTGCGTCACGTAGAGCAATACCTAAAAAGAATAATACTTATTCTCGATGCACCATCCCGTTTAGATTCCTTTTATGTCCCTTTCTGAATACTGTTAAAGCACCGAGGGCATCTTAGAACTTACATTTACCTACCCTACCCCCCCCCCCACCCCAACCCACCCCTCCCCACCCCACCGCCACCCCGTGGCAGTGGTCGTTAAGAGGTAGAATTTTAGAGTGTCCCCCGTTGATCTTTCTGCTTTTTCGTGTTCTCTCGCTATCGTTCGCTCGGACTGGTTGTTATTCCCGACAGCTGTAGTCGCAGCAACGGGGATTGGCGATATTTTATCGAGACGGTGGAGCGCGCGCGTTTCTCTCGGGGCCGACAGGTGAGCACTGTGCACGTGGACAGAGGCGCATCGAATAAGGAATGCAGCTCCCGACAGCCGGAAAAGGCAGCCTGGACCAGCCTGGGAGAAGAACCACTGACCGGAACACATGTAGAGGACCGTATATGGGAAGACATTGTGAGCGCAATCGCGTGCCACATGAGCGGTACATATTGCCTTCACAACCGACTGCTCCATTTAGGGATGTCGCCTTTCATATCGTAGCAGTTTCACCGCTTGTCCCGATAGCTGATCGCTATCGGCTCGCGCACGCGCGCACGCGCATGCCCACACTTCCACCACGTCTCGTCCAGTTCGTCTTCCGTTGCTTCGTCCAGGCTTCTTTTAAATAAAAATTCGCCGAAATGAAACGAGTTTCGCGCACAGATTCGACCATCGATCGATTTCTTTAACGCAAGGATCGTTCCATCGTTCGAAACGAACAGGCAAATCAAGTCAATGTTTTGATCCTTTAGTTATTATATTATATATTATAACTTTCGATGGAACTCAATAGCTTGATCCAAAGTAGCTGTACGTAAGGATAATCGTCCTATCTTTTATCACAAGTTACAAGCTCTCTTTCTTCATCGTATTTCGTTGTTTTAGCCAACGGCAAAGAAACGAGCAGGTCGGTAAAGGAGCAAGTAAATGCTGATACGGTTGACGGATTAACTATTCGATTAACGATTCATGGAAACGAGTATCGGAAATTCAAGCCCGTGCCAAAGAGCTGGAACAGTTGGCGCTGCGTGGAAAAAATCAGTTTTACCGATCGCAGAAGTCAATCGGCAGTCTCGAGAGAGGATCATTAAATTCGAAATGTAAATCGCGAAGGGTGCGGCAAGTGGGCGCTAATATGCGCCAGATCCATTAATCATAATGCACGGGGATACACGCAACCCCTGTTCGTGTCCACGGGGGTTGGAAAACTGTGCGAGCGGTCCGTAACTGAAACAGGTTAACGTTAGACATACCCCATCGCGTCGCTCGTTTGAGGGACAGCCGGCATTGTTCATGGCGCTGCACTACCCTAAATATTAACAACGAGCGAACAGGGGTCAGCACAACCCCTCGAAAACTTTTCCCCGGCTGCTGCTCCCTTTCGGTTGTTCCTCCTCGTGTTCGCCAACATCCCCGTGCGGGCCGCAACCGATTCTCTATGGCTTTATGAGAACGTTGGAATGCCAAAAGTTTAATCTTCTATCGGGAGAAATTTTTCACCGCCGTTGCTCCTTCGTTTTATCCGCCACTTTCCAGCAGTTTTTCACAGAAGAAAGCGTGTATCGCGATGCCTCATCCGCTTTGCCGTTTCTGGGAAATATCCAGAAGAAGTTAAATGTAAAAGCTCAGATGGGCGCGATAGACTGGCGTAGAACTCAGTACCTGCAACAAGTAGCTGTTCACAATGCTTAAAAGTATAATAGGCCACGGTATTTAATGAGTAACAGCGAACGGTAATATTATACTATTGCGCGATCGCTTCTTCTTCTTTCTCGTACTTTCGACCTAATATTATTACATTGCTTCTTCTTAATATAACAATATTAAGGAATATAACAATATTCCCTCTTCTTAATATTTTTCTGTAGAATTTCATACGATATACGATACCATATTCCGCGGCTATTTCGCAAACCACTACTTTCTGTTTCGATTCAATCGGTATCCCGTATATCGCGGCAAAGATCAAGCATCTTCTCTGATTACTGTTGTTGCCACAGTCTGACTTTCAGTTACTCGTAACGACAGTACAGCTTTAGCGGGCAGATAGTGGGCAGATAGTGGGCAGACTTGATTAAATATTTATTTTACCAAAACTCTCTACAGACGAAGATCGACTAACATTTCCGACAAAATGGTTCAAACTGGCGGTTCGAATAACGCAGCCCGGTTGCTCGATGAATAATAAACTGGAGCATGCAAAGAAACGCGAGTATATTCTTCGCAGGGTCACATCTGACGGGCAAGATGCGTCGCGTCGAATGGGTCCTTGGGAATACGTCCAGCCTGAATTCCTTGTAAACGATGCCGATGCAGTTGATGACGCCGCTGGTACGTGCGGCAGCGGCCGCTGGGTCAGCAGATGGACCAAACTGACCGACGCTTTCAGGGGAACAATAAAGTTTCATGCACATTGTATCCCACTAGAGTGTCCTATTGTCGTCGATATATACGAGCTGACCGATATAATTGTGATTTCACCCACGAGTCGATCCGGCTGTTCTTCAATTTTCTAGAGGACCATGAACCTTTCCTCGCCTCCACGGTGAATCACAGCTGAAAGTATTCTCGATCGATAGCCACGCGTTTCGACTCGACGATAGAACGATTCGCTGAAAATTTGGAAACAGGCAGATTCGCAAGACGATCGCAGACGTTTTCATAGCGTTGTTCCATCAGACTTTTTCCAACTTGCACTTTTCCATTATTCGACGTTCCCAGGCCGCGTGGTTCCCGCGTCACGTTCCCTGTTAGATGCGAGATTAGCAGGCGCAGGATCCCGGGTCCCGGGTCCCGGGTCCGTTTCACGCGCGATGCCGATCGACAACCCCTTACACGTGTTTCTAAACAGTTTAATCCGACGATATCGCTGGCCGTAGCTCACATGCGTGAAATTACGCAATTTCGGCCGATTCCAAGCGAGTAGCAAGCCTGAGCGAGTCGTGCGGCACAGGCGGCCGCCGTAAAAATGAAACTAATCAGCGCAGATCAAACAGGTGCATCGGGGTTCCACGCTCCGATGGACTTTGACTTTCGTTCAGGTTCCTTAGCCGCGTCTTCCTGCCGATAAATATCGCGCCAACTAAACCACCGTATAGATCGTACCTACTTATACGTCGCAACGCTTCTCTTTCTCGATCGCGACAAGAATGTTCGCCCTCTGACAGGCTAATTTCTTTGGTCAACGGCCGTCACATCTTCCACGGCGAATCTACGTGTTTGTAATTTATTGAGAAATCCGAGCCGCTTTATGCGTCGGTCGACGGACTTTCTATTTCGTTGCAACGGATTTCATGAAAAATTTGCCTCCCACGATTAAACATTTAGATATTAACGGTGTATTTAGGTTAAGAAGGGCTACATTACTATCCGGGTATTAGGCCTGCGAATGTCGAAATATCCAAGTACGAAATAACGAAGTTGCAATAGCGTCTCGACGATTCGAGTTCGAACAATGCCCTGAAAACCGACTGATCAATTTTCCCCATTTCCGTGTGCACACGCTGGTGGAGCGAAGGCGAATGAAAGGCTGCGGGATGACCTCTGGGCCCTCGAAGCCGGCGCGCGGTACGCAAATCGAAATAATTAGGGGCATCGAAAGGCAATGTAGTCCCGATGTCCATCTGGCACGGCTGGTCGATCTCGCGCCACGGGCATCGATCTATCGCACGCGATGGCCGCGCGCAAAGAGGAAACACGGACGAGACTAATGATCGAGCATCGACGTTAGCTGGCGTGCAACGATCCAGCACGAGACACGCAAAGCCCGGGGCAGCCTGGACTCGTGTGTCAGTCGGCTGATTGACAAGCAGAAAGATTTAGCCGCGATTATTATGATCGTCGTATCGGCTGGTTGCTGAAATTGCCGCCGGGTCGCGGCCAGGTCAACCTTAATTATAGTGGTACCAGCCGGATATCTATCAGTTTATCGGATCACCGAGTCGCCCTCCAGTCGTTCCGTATTTGTTCCGAGCGATGCCAACGAGAACCGAGCTACCTTTGTGGGAACAAAGAATCTCGATGCGAACTTTCGTTCGTATGGTTGCGTGGAATCATCGCGAACAGGTGTTGGGGTACTCTAGTAGTTACTCTGGTAGTTACCGAAAGAAATATGCCAAAGTCGTAAAAGTCGGTCAGGCGTTCAAGTTTATACGTCTCGAGTTTATACGAGAATTGAAAGTGTAACGTGCGACATATTATAAGGGGAGATCGCGCACAATCGTACCATGCCAATTCAGAATTAGTTCTTTCTTTGCAGTACACGTACAGTTTAACACGTTCACCGCGCATCACGCGGTCTCTACTACTCTTAAGTTGCGCGTATGATATCAACCGAAACGTGGAATGCCACTGCAAGATAATAATCATTTATCGTCATAGAGCGTTGTTGACGATGGCAGGAAATTTGCGTAGCGATTCCGCTTTCTACGGATACGTAAGATCTAAGGGGAAGGAGCAAAAAAGAAGGCAGAGGCGGAGAAAGAGAGGCAAATGGGCTAGAAGGGAGAAGCGGAGAAGCGCGTGGAAGCGTATAGCGCGTAAAAATGGTTTGACCAACGCATCGCGCAGAAAAAGAAGATTATCGTAATTCGAGGAGCCCGGAACGGCGTTTCTCTCGTAGGAATCGTTAGAGTGGCTGAGACACGTGGAAGCGGCGATTATAAGCATGGTGGCAGGGGTGCGCGAAGGGGTTGACGGTCTGCCGGGGCTGCCTTGCCCGGCTACACAGGGGCTCGTTGTTATTTACGGTATTTAGATAACCGGCTTACGGAACAGTCTCGCGGCCCCATCGGACCTGATCCCATGCACGAGATAACGGCGACACTGCCACCACCGACACAACCTGCCACTAGGCTATACGTGCATTCCGCTCGCAGATTATTATAACGAGCATGCTGTTGCATTAACACGCGTATCTGCTCTCACGGGAAAGCTTGCAGCGTCTGTCGGGAAGCGCTATCGCCTTTTCGAGAAACGTCGCTGGGAAAATTCTTGTCTTTCTTCGGTCACTCGCTGTATCCTTCTCAAACAACCTACAACTATACGATAGAGACTGTCGTATCATTCATCCAGACAATCCGGACTCTGTCTTCGGCTGTTTCGTCCATCTTGCCACGAAATTTCTTCCATCGTCCGAAAATCAACGCCAGTAACCGTACCAAGGAACGCGACACGTAGTCCAGGGTGCATCGTTCGCCACCAGTTGAGATTGAAAGAGCGGCAACGATTAATAACACCGGTCCGTGTCATGTTTCTAACTGTTTCCTTGCTGTCCAACCTCCCCCTCCCTCCTCTCTCTCTCTCTCTCTCTCTCTCTCTCTCTCTCTCTCTGCTCCCCCCCCCCCGTCTAAGCCAGCTACCAACTGGCAGACAAATGAACGAACGGTGACGAGCAGCATTTCCCGCTTGGTCTGTCGTGAAAACGTCTGCCAGAG